>JAVIWB010001088.1:0-101325 GCA_031893035.1 Dermolepida albohirtum
AATAATAGTACCTGTTTTATTCTAATGTCGAAAATCGGTTAAGAAATCTATTAACGCTCGTCGAACATAACAGAGAACGCCGTCGATTCGCCATCATCAATCTAATTCGGCATTTATGCACATACCATACGCATATAAATCTCGACTTCGGGTATATTCGACCGCTTTCGAAATAAAAGGTGTTTCAAATTTCGCGGTTTTTTTTATAGAATAAATAAAACACATAATTTACATTCACTTTCAAAAACTCCTTATTGGTAATTGAAGTATCAGTTATGACATTTATATGCGAAAAATAATATCTGTCAAATGGCCTCCTCTCGCAACTCCACAGACGTCCACTCTTTTGTTAAAATTTTCAATGACATTTTGACATAATTGAGGCTCTATCCCACTAATGACACGAATTTAGGATGCATGGGTTTCTCATGAATAATTCGTGGATTTTCCTCATTTTCCTTTTGTTTATTAACATAGCTACCAAGTTCAAAATATGCTTCATCGGAAAACATTATTTTTTGAGAAAAATCAGCTGGTTGTTCATTGATGAAATTGACAAATGAACAACATTTTAAATGATCTAATGGCTTCAATTCCTGTGTTATTTGAACCTTACATGCCTTCAGAACTAAATTCTTGTGCAAAATACGCCATGTTGTTGATCCACTAAGTCCAAGTTGTTGTGAACGTCGTCTAATGGACATCTCAGGATTTTCAGAAACACTTTCACCAACCAAACCAATATTTTCTTGTGGACGACCACTACGACTGTATTTTTCACTTTTTTTATCTTCCACGGAACCGTTCTATTGAAATTTTTTAATAATTCGATCGATAGTGCTTTCAAATGGACGATTATGTAAATCATAAAATTCACGTAATTTTCTAAAAACTCTTTTTACAGAACGTTGATTTTCATAAAATAATTCAACAATTTGAAAGCGTTGTTGTACCGTGTACGAAGCTATTTTTATAAATGCCATACATCACACTTTTTAAATGCCCACATACCCAGACAAATTCAGTGCGCCATCTATATTTTATTTATTCTTAAAAAAACCGCGCAATTTGAAGCAGCTTCTAATATCATCGCCGCCAATGAGTGTGTACTCGTTTCTGCAGGCTTACTCAGTAGACAAACCAAATCGTATTCAAGAATCGTTAAAAAATTAGTCACTGAATTCTTCCATTAAGTTTTTAATGATGTATCTAATATAATGGTGATTGTTTTACAAATTCTTTAATGACTTTTTCATGGCTATTAATTCATGTAGATTAAAAAAGTTCATAAAAGTGTTTGCTCTGGCGATCATAAATATTTATAACAAATGTTATAAAAAGTATCAATTTACGTTTCGCTGAACATGTCTGCCAACTGTTTGACATGAATAAAACCATAGAATTACCTGAAAGCCAATTGCATTTGCGTTTATCGGCGTTCAGTACATTTGGTAAATAGCTAACATAATGTTGAAACCAATTAATATAATTACATCAACTTATAAAAACAATAATTGTAATAAATAATGGAAGTAATTAAACGATAAATGTGCAATAAATGCTGTAATAATAATACAATTAATTGTAATTTGACCTTCAAATTTACAGATGTTATAATACAACAGTAACAGAATTGCGCAAATAAAAAGGCGATTACTTATTTGTATAATTATGACAAGACTTTAGTTAAATTGCATAATATAACATAAATACAGCAACGAACAATATTGTGTTTAATTGGTACAATGAGTAACACTTTGAAAAGTGTAAAAGCATAGCATAAAAATTCTACGATATCAAAACGAATTCCACCACGACTATTCGGCTTGGACAGGATAATGCATGTTAAAAAACAGTTTCCATGTATGGAATTACAATTGCATTCGACTGTCCTTCAAACAAATTGTATACACGAGTATATTTTACATGGTGGACGGGAATATTGATGGAACTGAATTTATTGCCTGTGTAAATACAAAAGCGTTTTTTGCACAAAAATGCGTTTACTTTTTGTTAAAAATTTCATCTGGCTCTATTATATATTATATAATTAAGAAGTAAATATATAGTTTAATACTTTGTGAGTGAATTAACAAATGTGAAGAACGCTGGTGTGCTAATATTCAACTGATATGTGAGTCGCATTAAATGTGTTCATATACCAGGTAACCCTAAAGTCATTACCAGCTTTTTCGTAAAAAAAATTTATTTATTCAAAGTATTGGCTATTTAAGTTTACACATCTTGCCCATCTTTCAGGCAATTTATGGGTACCATCCCAAAAAAACTGTTTGTCCTTTGAGCAAAACCATTCATCGAGCCATTTTCTAACTTTTTCGAAATTGTACTGCCCTGCAAGCGCATGACCCACTGATGTGAAAAGGTGATAGTCAGATGGGGCAAGGTCTGGAGAGTACAGCCGGTGTGATATTATGTCCCATATAAGTGCTTTTAACTCTTCCTTGACCGGTTTTATTGTATGGGACGGCGCGTTATCGTGCTGTAAAATCACTTTACCGTGTCTTCGGGCTCATTCTGGACGTTTTTCTATCAATGCATGATTCAAATTGATAATTTGTTGTCGATAGCGTCCAGTATTAACTGTTTCACCAGGTTTCAATAGTTCATAATACACCACGCTATTCTGGTCCTACTAAACATAGAGCATCTTCTGACCAAAACGATTTGGCCTTCGGTTCGATGGCCCGTCTTCGCTAAGTGATAACCATAGTTTTTTGCTCTTAGGGTTTTCGAAATGACTTCCAATAATACCTTTGAAGCAGCATTTCACAACGATTTTCCAATTTTCCATTTGCTTGTCATTCAATTGATGCGGCACCCATTTTCCCATGTTTTGGATTTTCCCCAATTCTCGTAATCGGTCGCTAATCATTTCTTGGGCCACGTTTAACGCTTCTGCCAGTTTGGGTTGGATTCATCCAATAACTCCAGTTTCGCAAACTTTTTTGGTTTACCACGTTCTTTGTCTTGCACATCGAAATCCCCACTTTTGAATTATCGAAACCACGTCTCACATATTTTTATGGTTGGAGCAAGCTCACCGAAAGTTTCTACCAGCAAATGATGACTTTCAGCGGATTGTTTCTTTTGATTAAATAAGAAAAGTAATGCGTGCCGCAAACGCACTTTTTGAGGCACGAAACTCGACATTTTCAAAGAGATATAAATCTGTGACAGTGTTACTTTCGCAAAATATAACCTGTATGGCTTTAAAGCTTGATGTCGGTACAATAACATGACATATGTGTCAAATCACAATTGAGAAAGTCATTGTGGGTAGAAAGTTTCACTGACATGAATCTACAGAATGAGCAAAAAATGATGAGGCTCGCGATACTGAACTACTGACTGAAGAATTATATTCTCAACATAAAGAGACTTCATTGGAAACGTCGAGGTCAGTATCGAATAGAAATATAAACAATTAAGAACCGTTCTAAGGTTTTCACAATAGTAGATCAATTAAATGACGAAAAAATCATCTAGAAAAGTTAAATAACTTATTAAATAAAGGTTCAAATATGTAATGATAGCGATAGTGCTTCTCCAGGTCCTTTACATAATTTCAAAGATTAGTTCAGTTATGTAAATGTTACATTTACATCGTCAAATGTGCTCGTCCTCTTTGCGTAAAAAAACATTCTCAGCACGGCGGCGTACACCGACCGCTGCGTGAACCGCTATTGACAAGATACCAAATACTGCAGCTGACTTGAGATGGATAATGCTTCGCAATTTTCACAATTTTTTATGTACTATTAAAATTTACAAGGGTCTGACGTCTCCACCACTGTCCATTGAACGTATTACCAATTGATACCTTTTCACTGAGTAAATAAATAAAATTTACGCTACCAATATACGCGATTCAGATGCTCATTAGTCATTCAATCTATTTAAACAGTCGTTTACTCAATGCACTGGGATGCACAAATATTTTACACGATTTAAAGCAATATTCCAATTATTACATACAGCCTGTCACCTATTACTTACTATGATTCTGTAACAAGAAAACCAGAAAATAAGTTTGAATAGCAATGTACGTATCTAATTTCCTTTCGTTTATTGCAGAGGATGACGAAGATTATTTTACCAATTAAATTATATTTCATCTCAATCATTTTGTGTCAAAAATCTCTTCTGAAGATAAATAGATATTAGGTACGCAACTAAGTTTTCGCTTTTTTTTTTTTGATGAAAATGCAACTTTATTGTGAAAAAATGTTTACAAATGAATCATTCAAAGTATTGGCCATCGCCAGCGACCACATTTTCCCATCTTTCTGGCAGAGCTCGAATACCGTCACGGTAAAAGTGTTCGTCTTTTGAGGCTATCCACGAATCAAGCCATTTTGAGATGTCTTTATATGAGCGGAACTGCTGATTAGCCAGACCATGTGCCATTGAACGGAACAAGTAATAATCGTACGGCGCAATATCTGGGGAAAATGGCGGGGGGGTAGGACCTCCTATTTGAGCGTTTCTAAGTAGGTTTCAACGGGTTTGGCAACGTGAGGCCGAACATTGTCATACTGTAGAATCACTTTTTCGTGCCTCGTGCTCGGCCAATCGCAACAAATGATTTCGACACCATTCCCTAGTGATGGTTTCGTTCAGTTTCAACAGCTCATAATAAATAACACAGCCCTGGTCCCACAGCAAAACATTCGCAGCGTGAATATTCGGCCGAACCAACGACGTAGAAACATGACCGGGCAGTCCCCATGATTTTGTTCTCTTTAGGTTGCTGTAATGAATCCATTTCTCATCACCCGTAACGATGCGATGAAGAAAACCCTTCCTTTTTTACCGCTGGAGCAGTTGTTCACAGGCGAAAAAACGACGCTCAACGTCTCTTGGCTTCAAATCATAAGGAACCCAACTTCCTTGTTTTTGAATCATTCCCAACGCATCCAATCGCTGGGAAATGGCTTGGCAGGTAACTCCTAATGCTGCAGCAAGCTCTTTTTGTGTTTGGCACGGATCCTCACCGAGTAATGCCTCCAATTCAGCGTCTTCGAAGGTTTAGGTCTTCTTTCACGCGAACGGTCGTCAACATCTAAATCACCGTCTTTGAAGCGACGGAACCAATCACGGCTCGTTGTTTCACTTAGAGCAGCATCTCCGTAAACTTTCTTCAGCGCTTCAGCCGCCGTTTTCTTCGAATGAAAGAAGAAAAGCAACACTTCCCGCAAATGACGATTATTTGGCACAAAATTAGACATTTTCACACAACCAAAAGTATATGACGCAAAAACAAAATCACTAATGTGTCAAAGCGGTTTGTTTACTATATGTCTAAGCTTGGCTCATGACGTTTTGGTTATGTCACAATCGACCAGCACTTACTACTGGAGCCATCTCTTGAAAAACAGCGAGAACTTAGTTGCGCACCTAATACATGTGCCATGCACCATCACACTAATATTTGATGAACAATTATGGGACGAACCAGACTATACCCTGCCTGTGACAAAAAACGAGAGTAAATAAATGGTAACAAAAAAAACGAAGCGGTAGAAAAAAACGTTGATACAAAGGGCGCACATCACGAAAAGTACTCATTAAGAAAGGAATCCGGCGCGCTTAAAATTACAATGATATACACAGGTAGTTAACATGGTTTTACATAGCAATTAATATTATCGGCGGCGACTGAACATCGACGAGATCAAGAGTGGAGCGTTCACGGCGCGAGAAAGAGAAGGAAAGTCATCGACCTCGCGACTTGCCAAGCACATTAGGATGCTAAAATTGTCACCGCTACACACACACACATATACACTGAGAGAGACACAAGCACACATAAGCACCACAACCTTTCCCGACTTCGCTCGGAATAAATTTGCAGTAAACATGCTATACCTACATGCGCGACATGAATCTACTTAATTATAACAACTTACCTACACATACACGTTTGTAGACGTTAAGGAGTACTTATGTATGAATGCATGTATGTCTATGTACATAATGGCACTGTTACGTTAAGGAACTACGCATACATACACTTGGCATCAAAAGTTATCTCACATTTAATACAAAGCCTTCATGCTACGTACGAAAGTAGCTAAATAATGCAGCAACAATACAAAGAAATGCGTACAACATGCGTATAACATGCATTTTTCTGGAACTAGTGTGGCAAGCTATTTATATGTATGCGCTTGCGGACGGAACGTTGATATTTGTTCAACAAGAAGCTTTGTTTCTTAAAAATAAACAACCAAATATAGTTGACTATACAAAACAAAAGTTATTAATAGAAACTAGAATTCAAGCCACATCGCATTTCTATCGGGAGTGTATTCAAAGCTTTGCCCACTTCAAGATCGGCCGTCAGTCAAATTCGCCTGGATTATAACAGATGAAATTCAAGTACATACCATCAGTTGTCTGATGTAGATACACATTTTATTTCTAAATGACTTTTTTGCTTTTGTTATCATTTTTGTTATCTACAGTTTTGCCCAGTCCAAGATCGACCGTCGATCACATTCACCTGCATTATAACAGTTGTGAAATTCAATTACCTATCATCAGTTGTTTGATATAGATACACATTTTATTTCTTTGAGACACGAAATTTTTATGTGACTTTTTTGTTTTTGCTGTTATTTTTAAAGAAAAATTTTTAGTTTCTTTTTTGTTATTAATCACTTTTTTACATTCAACTTTCTTTAACAGAGATATTCACTTCAGTTAAAATATTCGTTTTTCATATAATTTAGTTCTTTTCTATTATCAGATTTGTTTATTATTATTTCATTTATTTTCTATTTATTGTTATTTACATGTATTTAAAATGGATCTCTTTAAAGAATATGAAGACGAATTTAAAGGAACTTTCATTTTGCAATATTTTATTTATTAAATAATTACAATATATTAATACATATATACTTCTATGGCTTGTCGCATACTTCATTTGGTGCCTACTCCAGTGATATGCTCACTCTCTCTTCCTCTTCGATCGGTACACTCAGAATAGGAATTTTTTTTTCTTCTAGCTAATGGACTACAAATGAACTGCCTGTATTCATTTTTAGTGCTAATATTCAAAGCTTCCGGTACATGAGCAGTATTTACAAACTCCAAACAACATAAAATTTAGGAAGTAACTAGGAAAACAACTTACACGTTTATGTATAACGGTACTTTGTGCTAGCAAGAATAATCTCTTAAAATCTCTCTGAATGAACAATATATGCCCTTTGGCAATTACTGGACTTCTTACAATCTCAAGTGTAAAGTTCCAATAATGCAAAAGTAGAAAATCAAAACAGGAAATCGGAAAAAATATAGAAATAAAGGGTGTTTCAAATTTCGCGGCTTTTTAAAGAATAAATAAAACACATAATTTGAATTCACTTTCAAAAACTTTTTATTGGTAATTGAAGTATCAGTTATGACATTTAAATGCGAAAAATAATATCTGTCAAATTGCCTCCTCTTGCAGCTCCACAGACGCCCAGTCTTTTGTTAAAATTTTCAGTGGCATTTTAACATAATTGAAGCTCTATTTCACCACTGACACGAATAATTTCATCTTTCAAAGCAGGAATTGGTTGTGGATTATTTTTATAAACCTGATTTTTTACATAACCCCCCAAAAAATAGTCTAACTGTGTCAAATCACATGATCTTGGTGGCTAATTAACATCAGCAGCATTTTCAAAGAAGTAAGGTCCAATTACACCACCTCACCATAATGCACACCAAACAGTAACTCGTTTAGGATCCATAGATTTCTCATGAATAATTCGTGGATTTTCCTGATCCGGCAATTTTGCTTATTAACATAGCCGCCAAGTTCAAAATGTGCCTCATCAGAAAACATTATTTTTTGAGAAAAATCAGTTGGTTGTTCATTGATGAAATTGACAAATGGACGACGTTTAATGGCTTCTGTTCTTGTGCTATTTGAGCCTTATATGTCTTCAGAGCTAAATCCTTATGTAAAATACCCCATGTTGTTGTGAACGTCATCTAATGGACATTTCAGGATCTTCAGCAACACATTCACGGACCAAACCAATCTTTTCCTGTGAACATCCACTACGACTGTATTTTTCACTTTTTGATCTTCCGCGGAACCGGTCGGCCACTAATGCTTTCAGATGGACGATTGTGTAAACCATAAAATTCACGTAATTTTCTAAAAACTCTTCACAGAACGCTGATTTTCTTAAAATAATTCAACAACCGCGCAATTTGAAACACCCTTTACTAACGAATTATGTCTTCGAATCACAAAATGTGTGCTAGAAGTTTAAAAGTAAAGTTGAAAACGTAAAATACTGAGTATATTTACTACATATTCTTAAACATTATTATGGAATATTCTTCATGTAATAAATAACGAATTGAGCCGATTTCTGTGAGCAGTAGTGTACATAACATACATACTAATTTCAAGTAAGGGTAATTCAAACACCTATATTAGAAAATAAGCAGCTTTCTTAAACAAAATCTAATGGCTAGTAATAAAAATATGTATAATAGGAGAAAGAGAAAGTTATAATAAAACTTTTGACTGTAAGTGTATAATAGAGGTTCGTATAGACAGTCAGACAGAGAAATTATAAAACCATCTGCGTCCCATATTCTGCAAACTACATTATCCTTCTCTTTCGCCCTCTCTGTCTCGCATTTACTCACTCACTCTTCGAAAATATGTATGCGAAATAAATTTCAATGTTCCGTAAAATTGCAGTTTTGTTTTATTGTCCGACTTTTAATACTTTACGGTACGATAAATAAAATTTTGCTTTTGTGCCCACGTCCATTTTGCACCTCCGACACATCATATATATGTATGTGTGTGTACATATAGTATGCACGCGCGTCATACTCGTTCAATTTTGAAGAATATCACGTACAAACACGTACGACACACATACATATATATATTATTATTGTAGTGAGATCGACCGTCAAAAGAGGACAACGTAATTTAAGCAATTCGCATAAATCAGAGTTAATAAACAAATTCTGGAACTGCTTAAAGGTTTTTAACATCATAAATTAAACAGTATGCTCATAAATATTGTAAATATTGCGTTTTATCGACGTCGTACATTCTAAAAATAAGAAATCCAATACGAATTGAATATGAAAAGGAAGGGTATAGAAAGCTACAGTAATTTTTTCTATTTGGGCGTTGATCAGTATGTAAAAGGAAGAGCATAAATAAATATAAAAACTGCGCAAATATGTACAATACAGTACGCGACGAATAAAAAATTTATCGTCTGGAAGATTACTAGCTTAATGAGAGTATTGTTATGAAACACTGGAATTTTGCTTCTACACATACGAGGATGGTCCCATAAGTATTCGACCTGACCTAGAGATGGCGGTAGTTGTTTGAAAAATATCGCTGTATTAGAAAGTACACAATTTATAAAGCATATGTTTCAAGTTCGAAGACGCCACGTTGTTTAGTATTTGTTTGGCAGCCATCAATAGTGAACGTTTTCAGTGAATTTGTAGAAATGGAGAAAATTGCTCATCGTTACGTGATACAATACTTTTATTTGAAAAGCCTCAGTCCAACCGATATAAAAGTTGAACTGGATTCTAATTTGGGTGAGTTTGCTCCTTTGTTTACAACAGTGAAATATTGGGTAGCAGAGCTTAAACGCTTAAAGCACCGCAGTGGTCGAATAAATGAGGTGACGACTCCAGAAATGGTGAAGAAAATACACAAAGCGGTACTGGATGGTTATGACGTCGGTTTTTTTGGGATGTGCGTGGAATAATTTTCATTGACTATATTGAAAAAGGAAAAATTATCAACGGCGAGTATTATGCGAAGTTATTGCAACGTTTGAGCGAAGAAATCAAACAAAAACGGCCGCACTTGGCTCCGAAGAAAATGTTGTTTCATCAAGACAATCAACCAGCTCACAAATCCGTTATTGCTATGGCCAAAATTAACGAATTAAAGTTTGAATTGTTACCTCGTGGACCCTATTCGCCAGATTTAACCCCTCGGGCTAGATTTTCCAGCGATGAAGAAGTGATATCGGCAGTTATTGGCTATTTTGAAGAGCAAAAAGGGTATCGAACTTACTGAACATGGCTGGGAAAAGTGTATAGAGCTGGAAGGAGATTATGTTGAAAAATAAATATATTTCTTTCCAAAATTGTTGTGTTTTCTTTGTTGGGTCGGGTACTTCTGAGACCACCCTCGTAAATTACATACAAGAAAGAACTATCGAAAATTATTAGAAAAATAACGAATTACTCCCCATTAAAAACATCAAAACAAAGCAACGCTTAGGAAAAGATAGTGAGATAAAATGCATGAAAAAATATAAGAATTTTAAATAAATTGACTATAAAGCATAGTGAAGAGAACAGTTGTAAAGAATATCAGCACGTAAGAAGGTGTAACAACTAAGTACAAAGAGGAACACTTGACTTGGGTAAATGGATTTTAATAAATGCTTGGAGCATTAATAATAATCGTAAAAATTTAATGGAGTTAGGCGCAGTCAAGAAGGAAAATGACGTAAACTTACTGCGGAAGATTCTAAATCCCTTACCTTTCTTTTAGTGACAGGTGAAATTTGGTTTATTTTTGACATTTAATTTGAAAAGTACTGCAATGTAAGTAATCCATAAACTCCTAATTCCTGGTGAAATCTAAATTATTTAAAAAAAAACTGAATACATCTGAACATTTAGATGATATGCAAGGAAGTCTGTGTGCATCGAAGATGATATGCGACCATCACAATCTACAATAACTCCTGAAATTACCAATAAAATTCAAGACATTGCTTTGAATTGATATCAAGAAGACTTATAGCATACATAACCTTTTACATATTTTGCACATAGATTTGAACATGTTCAAACTGTCGCCAAGATGGATGTCACGAAACGTGAATTGTGACCGATAATGAAAAAATGTGAACGTCAAAAAACATTTGAAGTGTTTAACAAAAACCAAGATTGTTTGCAATATCTTGATGAAATCTGGTGTCACTAATATGTTCTTGAACCAAAATAGCAATTGCAAGAAGGAATTCATTATGAAAGTCCTCATCCAAAGGAAGCCAAAACATCTTCATCATCAGATAATGGGTGTCATTTTTATGGGGGTTATGTGAGGATAATTTCCACAAACTATCTTTGAAAGAAAGTAATTTTCAAAAAGGATATTGAACCTTTCAAAAAATTCTTTTTTATCACTACGTTGTTCCTTCAGACACCAAACATGCCGTTAGCTAAAAACTAGATCAACTATGATTTCAAGTTATGACTCCCTTACTCTATTTGCCAAATCCGGTTCTAAGTGATTTTCACTTATTTCACTCAAGAGATATTCTTACTGAAAAAACATTTCGTTCTTTTAAAGAACTGCACCAACCAAGCAGTATTTCCAAAATCTTGAGGAAAATCATTTCAAAAATTATATAACGGTAAAGCACCCACCCTGTAAGCGGATGACTGGGGTTTGATTCCTCACTGAAGGGGATGATTTTTCCATTAATCTCTGCCTTAATTATAACGATGTGATAAGCAGAAAATCACGGGTTTTCATTAATTTACATCTTGAAATGTAAGTAGTTGGGCATATACAGGTGTGTATATATGCAATTGTATATGCAATTAATAAGACCTACTGCGGATTTTTAATTATAAATCTGTTTCAATAACGATATTTATGAAGTTATTAAAGAATCGAATCTGACAGTCCTTGGTAGCTCAATGGTAGAGCACTCGCCTGGTAAGCGGACGACTAGGGTTCGATTCCTAATTGATGACATAATTTTTTTCATTCATTTCAGCTTTATTTATAACGGGATGTGATAGGCAGTAAAGTACAAGTTTACGTAACGCCAGTTCAACATCGTTGGTCTAAATGCGTTGAATTCTAAAGGAAACATGTTAAAAAATAAAACAAATGCTTGTAATTCTACGCCGTACTTAATAATTAATATAATTCAATTTTACTAAACTGCATATCAGAACACACATTTACAACACAAACATAATTGCCATATTAAAAAAAAAACAATAAAATAAAACTTAGGTTGGCAATACTTCGTTTTTAACTTAAAACGGATATACCATAAAGTCTCCCATATTTGTACGTACCAATGACAGTAATGACACTATAAAAATACGTAAACTTAACGGAAAAGCTAAAATTAAAAATAAAAGGACGATAACAATTAATTGATGCCATAAATGTCTTCTGCTAAAAAATTTTAAAGGGGACTAAATTTATAACGGCATTTGAAACTGTACGCCGAGATTATTGTTAATCTCAAATAAAGTACTATTTACCATTTTATAATCGCCTATTCAGTCATCGATCAGATAGATGCGCCATTACATATCTTTTGTAACATACATATTTCTATAAATCATAATGTTTGGATAGAGATAGTGGCTGTAATTCTGTCTCGTAATAAGCCAATGCGGATTAAGATATTATTCAATATTCTATAAGAATTTAATTTTTAGAAACAAATATGAAATTCTTAATACGTATTGATGGAGATTGCAAATATCAGTTTACTGATAATAAAAATGTATATTATTCATTGAGTACTGGCACAGGGAGATAAAGTTGACTTTATTTCATTACATACGTACATGTATATTTGATGCATCAACACAAATGCCGCTGGAAAAGTTCATTAAAATATTTCATGGATGATTGAAAATTGATAAGTAAATCAGAGATATAATGCTACGGTTCTTATTAAATGATTAAAAGCATTTGTGATTTATTGAATATAATCTTATCTTAAGAAAACGGATACGACATTTTTTCTGACAATCAGATGAATAATACGAATTTACACCTCCTTAAAAAGGTAAAAAATGAAGCTTGTAATGGGTGTTTTTTAAGCGGCATGAGAACTATCGATATCGATAACTATGGCTTGGCAGCTGATAATATCAAACTGTGTCGACATTTCTGTTCAGTAAGGTTTGGCAAGTCATCATGAACCGTTTAACGCCAAAACAATGCTTCCAAAGTGTGGAAATTTACTTTGAAAAACATTAATCGAAGTTCATAGAACACTTCGTCCAATTTACGGTCAACATAACCGGCCTAGTAAACAAGCAATTCGTGCAGTTATTGATCGTTTTCACACTAATTTTGCTCTTCTTGATTTAAAACCATCAACAAGACAAAGAAATGTGCGGACCGAAGAGAATATTGCTGCTGTAGCGCAAAGTGTTGCAGAAGACGCCGAAATATCGATTCGTCGTCCTTCTCAACTTCTTGGCCTTTGGCCTTCGACTACGTGGAAAATTGTACGTAAGGATCTTGGCTTACGTGCCTATAAAGTACAGCTCATGCAAGAATTGAAGCCAAACGACCATCGCTTGCGTCAAATTTTTGCTGATTGGGCTCATTTGAAACTAGCCGAAGATGAGCATTTTTATCTAAGAATTGCGTTTAGTGATGAAGCTCATTTCTGGTTAAATGGCTACGTCAATAAGCAAAATTGCCGTGTTTGGAGAGAAGGCAATCCTCAAGCCGTTAACGAATCACCATTGCATCCATTAAAATTGACTGTTTGGTGCGGTTTACACGCTGGCGGCATCATCTTTCGAAATGAGGAAGGAGCTGCCGTTACGGTGAATGGCGAGCGCTATCGAGCCACGCTGACTAAATTTTTGTTTCCAAAAATTAATCAGCTAAACATCGACGACATTTGGTTTGAACAAGACGGCGCAGTTTGCCATACAGCGCAAAATCAATTTGGTGGCAACTTTATTTCCAGAAGTTGTCCTGTCCACTGGCCACTTCGTTCGTGCGATTTAACACCTCTGGATTACTTTTTATGGGGCTATGTTATGTCATTGGTTTATGCCGACAAACCAGCAACTCTTAAAGCATTGGAAGCCAATACTCAAGCCACCATTGACGTCATACGGCCAGATTTATTGGAAAAAGTAGTCAAAAATTGGACTGATCGAATGGAGCATGTGACTCGTAGCCGCGGCGGACATATGCCGGAAATCATATTTAAAAAATAAATGCCATGAAATTATCTACCAGATTATAATAAAAAAAAATCATTTCAACAATATTTCTGTCTTGTATTATCATTTTCATTTCTCAAGCTTTTAAAAAACACCCTATATATTAAAATTATTATGGAACATTGGTATTATTAGTATCAAGTAAAATCATTCTAAATAAATTATAACGAGTTCAAATAGGATAAATAAACTGCGATAAGTACTAAATACAATAAATTGAACTAACAGATACTTTTAAAAATTGAATAGGCAAATGGTTAGCACACTTTGCTATCCATTAAGCAAGTCATATACGCTGTGCGAATCCGCAATTTTTCAAAATCGTAGTTTTAGATACAAGAAAACAATAATAGTACATTCTCGTAAAAAATTCCAATCTTGGATAAAAAAGACAAACATTAAAAGTATACAATACTTGGCAATTGAATCAGCGCCACGCTTGTATATCATGAACTTTGTAATATACGCCCTTTATATTTAAATGTATTTCAAGTTTTCGATTGCAAACGATTAGCGGCCGATTACGAGCAATGAGAAAAATTCAAATGATGGAAAAATGGGTGCCACATCAACTGAATGACAAGCAAATGGAAAATCGAAAAATCGTCTGTGAAATGCTACTTCAAAAATATGATCATCATTTCTGCATTGAATAGTGATTGGAAATGAAAAGTGGATTGATTTCGAAAACACTAAGCGCAAAAAAACATTATTATCACCTGGCGAAGCCGGCCTATCAACTCCAAGGACAAGTCGTTTTGGTTGCAAGACAATGCTCTGTGTTTGATGGGACCAGAGTGACGTGGTGTATTACGAACTGTTGAAATCTGGTGAAATAGCTAATACTGATCGCTACCGACAACAAATTATCAATTTGAACCATGCATTAATAGAAAAACGTCCAGAATGGACCCGAAGATACGGTAAAGTGATTTTACAGCACGATAACGCGCCGTCTCATACAACAAAACCGGTCAAGGAAGCATTGAAAACACTAGAATGGGACATATCATACCCGCCGTACTTTCCAGACCTTGCCCTGTCCGATTATCACCTTCTCGCATCAATGGGACATGCTCTTGCAGAACAGCACTTTGCTTTTCCGAGAAATCAGAAAATGGCTCGATGAATGGTTTTGCTCAAAGGACAAACAGTTTTTTTGGTCATATGTTTAGAATCAAATGGCCAATACTTTGAATAAATAAATTTTTCCATTTATTTGAAACTTATGTAGTTTCTTACGAAAAAAACAGTAATAACTTTCCGGTACACCTGGTATATTATCACGCGCACACACAACACCGGGAACTATTTAATGAGGCACGATATTATTTAATCATCACAATTTATTTTGTTATCTTTAGAACAGACCACATTTGCCAATGAATAATCCAGACGTTGGAGAACTTCATTTGGGCACTTTGCATCATGGCCTTCAGCTTCTTCCGGGAATTTCATTTTATGGGTTCAATAAATTCATTACGTTTTCAGTGGAACAATATCTGGTCAATGAATGGACTATTTGGTCAATGACATCCGTTAAATTTTTAAGATGGTGGTTAGTAGTAGTGCAAAATCCAAAAATCATTCTTTTTTCCGTAAATATCCTCCTTTAAACATTTCTTAGCATTCAGATACTATTATTGTTGGTTGACTATAATAGCTAAAGAAAACATAGCTAATCTCAGAGCAACTTTGGAGTGTTTTTCTTTTGGTTCGTTATCAAAAAACCATTTCGAAGCTCATTGAGCGGTTTGCATGTTAAATATAACCACAAATCCACATCTCGTCACTCGTTATAATACGTTTCAAGAATATCGCACCCAAATTGATTCATTCAAGGATATTTCAGCAACCTGTGTATATGACGCTCTTTTTGAAGAAAACTTCACTCCATCTCTCTTAAATGAAGATTTTCCATCACAATTTCCTTCACATTGATGATGTTTCTGCTAAGTGAAAAGATTGAATGTCGATCAGCTGAGACAAATCTTCAACCATTTATTTTCCTTCTTCGAATACTTTGCACCACCCACACACTACAATCTCTTATAGGCAATGGTCTCATTATTCGTCATATAAAAGTAAACCTTATAAATATCTGAAAAAGTACGGCTGATGTAGACATAATGACATATATGTACATTTAGAATCGAGACAACATAATCACTCAACAGAAACTTTTAGCAAAAAAAAATGTGTTGCCCAATGTAATAGATATTTTAAATTAGAAGTTAACGTTCGTTTGCGTTTCCAATTTATCGCTATTAATAACAAATACAAGGAATATAATATTTAAATCTAGAAATGTTATTTTAAAATATCCTAAGATGTACGCAAATATTTGTTACGAATAGGAATTTATTTGAGATCTTGTAGAATAAATAATACATTTCTCAAGATATGTATTAATATTTACTTAAACCATGTATATTTTCCTCTTTCAAATGAATAGATAGATTTATTTGATTTCTTAATGCTTATTTATTTAAAGCGACATTATCTCCATGTTTGTTAGGAAGGAAAGACCTCGAGGGGATATCCAAAATTCCTTCAAAAATGGTGTTAATGAAATAAAAAGGGTACATAATTGGCGAGTGAGATTACTGCAATCAATAAGGAATACCAATTTATAGTTCATTTCAAGATATTTTAATTTGACTAAGTAGGCATGTATGTACTTTTATAGCACCTCAGATGCGGGCTTAATGAATCGTAAACATATCTAAGATGTGAACTAGTCCTTACTTTAATAGCCAAAGTGACATTAAATAAATTGTGTCTAATAAAGAGAACTTGATTTGCTTATTTATGTACATTAGTTCTGGAAATTAATCGAAGAGTCATTACTTAACATCGTATAATTAATATGTCATTACAGCTTAACATTTCTTACATTTAAGTAATACAGTCCAAAGCATATTTTATTATAAGAAAATGTGGAAACCTTGAGACGAAGACCTGGAAGGTGAGCAATATGAAAGAAATTCGGTGACGGACAATATAAGTAGTGGTGCTAAAAAGATTCATCTGATAATTCGAGCTAAGCAAATACTGTTAAATGTGTATAATCTACAAGAAGAAAAGGCTGGAGTTACGGAAAAAGTAATTATAGAAAGACCATCAAAGTTATAGTATAGTGATACATGGTACTACGGAAAAGAAACTATCAAATTGTGACTTTGATATCATTCGAGGAGCAGTATATAATATTTACAAAGAGGGTGAAGTGGTCACATTAAATGACTTACAAAACAATTTTAAAAAATACCGAAATAGAAGCCACTGGAACAACAATATGTCGAACAATAAAGCAAAATGGTTTCCGATATGGGACAATAGACAAATGAAATGCTATAATGGAGTCAAGTGGATACAAATATTTCATCAAGAAAATTTAATCGACATGAAAAAATTCCGAGATGATGGGCTGTTTATTTGTTACGAAACTTGGTATGGCACTCGTGACACCATAAAAAAAAGTTGGATTGATGATTCATAGGTATGCTTATTAGATGTACTCCCTTCCAAAGGAAGAAGAATAGCTATTTTACATGCTGGTACTGAAAGCGGTTGTTGTTGAAAAAATTGTAACTTGACTACCACGAGGATATGACAGCATTATTTGAGAGTTTCTAGAAAAACCTCTTACCAATTTTAACCGAAAGAAGTGTCATTGTCATGGCCAGTGCTACGTATCATTTACGACAGGTGAAGAGGCTACCAAATTCGAATAGCACGAAGATTTCAGACTTCTTGCTGTTCGCATTTGGTAGCTTCTTCACCTATCGTGAATGGTACATAGCACTTCCTTCGGGTAATACTGGTAAGAGACTTTTTTGTATCCGCAAGAAGTTTTTATAAAAATATTATATTTATTATGAAGATGGCTACACAAAAAATCAATTACTTGTCTTTGAAAGAAAGGCTTTCGAAAAGGAACGCTTTACGTTTGCCACCATATTACTGTATATTTAATCCGATTGAATTAATTTGGAGTAAATTGATAGAAGTGTTCACTGCAATAACGATTGTCCCAAATTTAGAAGTATTTATGAAGAGATTGCCAATATAACGTCAGAAAAATGGAAAAATTGCATTAGACGTACAATTGAAATAGAAAATATTTATTTAGAAAATTTCAATATTCATCAGGAAATGAATTCAGCACTGACCTTGAGAATGTCCAAAGTATCTGAAAAAGAGTTTATGCCAGGTACATCATTAATACTACATTATTGTTAATATTACCAATTATGTACAAATGCAATTATTACAAATGGGTACATAAGGAAAGTCTTAATTACAACTGTGTCATCAATATGGATTTGACCATTATATGTATATAGTAAAAGAATTTACATTCCTGTTTACAAAATAAGATTAAAAATAAAGCAATTTATAGTAATTCGTAGTTTGCTTCTATTACAATAGCGCATTATACATATGTATATATAAATATGTATATATATATATATATATATATATATATACTTGTGCATATAAGTGATTTCACGAATATTACAAATTACACCCATGTACATCTACGTCTGTGTACCTGAATCTCATTTACATTGTCGTTAGCTTACCGCACTTTGCACCATGGGGTACTACAAAGCTACATGCTTTCTATTTAGTCAAATTGAAATATCTTGAAAGAAACTATATATAGCCTTTGATGAAATTTGTCAAAAGTATTGAATTGCTTTATATACTTCTATTATTTAACGTTAAAATAGTATGATGTACACAATTCTCCAATATTTTAAATAAACTAATATCCCTATAAAAATTGCTTACTGGATGTTTCCTTCGCCAATACTTTGAATTCTTATTTATACATTCCGTTCAATTTTAAAATGACTCCAGTATTATTACTATTACATGTTCTGAAAGGTCTCCTGATCTTTTGTCTGTCAAATTTGTTGAACCTATCGTTGGTCTTACCTATTAAATGACCGAATCATCCACTTTATTTTTCTCGTACAGTAGTCTTTCTACCACAATCTAGCCTGGTTATTTGTGGATCTCAGCTTGAATATTTAATTTTAATTTCTTATATTTTAATACTATTCTCTTTAACAACTAACTCTAACTTTCTCTGCTACAAAATTTTTGACTGAATGGAATAAATCCTTTGTTTCAGCTTAGCAAATTTCTCTGGAGTTCTTTCTGGATATTCGCAAAAATTTTCATACTACTTAATCCACACATGCTTGAGCCTTACATATAATTTACTGATTCTAGAATCAGTTTCTTTAATAATATCGCCCATATTGTTCCGAACAGCTATTTGCAAGCTTTTTGAAATCCAGGTTATTTCCTCGCACATCATTCCTCTCATTCCAATAAAAATTCATATTCTTCGTAATTTTCCAACATATTTCTTTAATATTAGCAATCTTGAATAAAAAACAACTTTATTGTTGATGAGATCTTGATTGAGACGCGTTTCGCTTCTCCCAAGACTCACCAGTCAATCTCGGACCACGACGAATTGTTCTTTACACGCGATATCTCGTATCGACACTATACATAAAGGTAGTTATCAGATAATAGACTTCCACCTTTCGGTGGAGAAATGAATTCCAACGAAATGGATACGTAAGCAAATCTACGCCACAAATGAATAACTATGCTACTACTGTACGTGAGAGGTCAAATCTTAAAATTCTGCGGATGCTTTAACAGTTGAACAGAAACAATACTTCCATCTTTTGAATACAACTAAAACTATACGAAGGAAAGAAAATACAGTAAGATCGCATCAGGAATAGAGTTGTTCTATATTTAGGACTTGTCTTTTACAGTAATAGCTAAGCTATTCATTTTACAAGATCAGATCGTCTAATGTATTTTGTTTCGTTCAAATAGATTCATTGTTATTCAAAAGATAGAAGTATAGTTTTTCAATATTGAACGCTTAAGGATATACAAAATAAAAGCAGTACAGCAATGTTCAAGAAGTAAATTTCAATTAAATATAATATTAATTTTTCTAGCACATGGATATAAGTTAAAATCATAACTTGTCATATTATGTTATGAAAGTCTTTCAAATTAAAATTAACCAAAGTAATATAAAAATAAAGATTAAAAGAAATCCAAGTTAAAAATAATTGTGTACCGGTCCATAGAAGGTAGATACTATAAAACAGGCGAAAATTAAACAATCTAAAAACATTATACAGTAGATCACCTGTATGGTCGAGTCTGTGATAAATCAAAGAACATTTCAATAAAATAATGCCAGTCTCGATAAAAATTTCTATTTGGACTTGGAATGACTGAATAATCATTTCTGTCCACGGGAGGTTTCGAATTGTTTAAATATACCATATTGTGTGTTGTAAAAGAAATACCGAATACTAGCCTTTTTATGGCTAGTTTATTGACCATAAAAACGAATTATAAACATTTTATGTGAAACAAATCTACGACACTGAAATGCTCAATCGAAAAAAGCTCTTCTTATTAATTTTCTTTTCTTTGAGTGAAAAGTTAGAAGAATCTGTTATAAATTATACATATTTCAAATCAAAAAAGTAAGCAAACCCTTACCACATTAATATTTGTATTTTGATAGCTAAGCTGTTATCTTTAGTAGGAAAAAAATAAACTGAGTTGAAACACGAGCTCGTAATAAAGTTCCACAGTAGAACTGCGAAACACTCAGCTTGATGTCCATGTTTTGGGCAGCAATTAATATCTTACATGACATTCTATCAATCACAACACATTATATCACAATAATAATTAATTTGATTTAAATGTTTGATGATAACATTGATAGGAGAATTTCTCAAAACGTTAGTTCTAGGAAATGGTAAGCATATACAAGGTGATTGATTGAAACCTTTGATTAGACATATTGAGAATACTGCTTCGTATCTTTTTCTGAAAACTTTAAGATAAGCTTATGGGCTCATGTTTTATTCAACTATATTCGTTTAAATGGAAAAATATACTTTTTGCTACATATATGAATTCTTAAAAACATTTTAGACATTTTTTCCCTACATCCAACAATCCAACAATTTTATTGATATTTTAATTTTTTTTAATACTTGGTTTTGCATCATTATTATTAATTTTTGATGTAGTTATTTTGGCACCTGAAAAGTAGTATAGAGTATACGTAATCACGAAAACTTTTGTTTTTCAAATATAATTCCACATTTCTTTTGTATTTTTTATTCTAATGCAGAATTTACTTCCACATCAACATGTAATAGCGTACCCTATGCTTATCTTCGTCCCTTTCCGTGTTATAAGTTTTTTTGTAGATTATGTTGGAATGAGTCAAAAATTTCAATGATTGTTAGTAGGTAGCTATGGAAATTACAGGTAATCGAAAAATTATTTAGCCCGATGTGCAATATCCTGCCATAAAATTACAAATAATCAAATGAGATTGTCGAACACGACCGTTTAGAATCCATACCTTTGACATGTTGTGGGCCAAACTTTAATGTGCCAATATGTTCGCGGGCAGCGTTTAAAAGTAGTGCATTTTAAAAGTGTTTTAAAGTAGTGTTCATAATTTTTAGCGATAGATCTCAGATATGAAATAATACGACAATATCTCGCGGGTCGGATCAAATCTTACAGTGGGCCGGTGGATGCCCATATATGGTTTAGAACTTATTTTATTTAAAAGAAAATGTTACAAGGTTATTGACGTGTAGAAAATGAGAGAAATCCTTATCTACTAGCATAAAATAAGCAAAAAGTGAAAGCAAATTAAGTCAAATATTAGGTGATTCACTAGTGTGGAATTTATTACAGGTGAAGATGTAAAAGACGAAATCTGTACTCCCAACTTTTAAATAATCTAGAAAGTAGAACGAAAAAAAAATTACAATTCATAAATATTCGATGTGACTTCCATTTTGCTATAAATACCTTCAAATTCAGGAATGAACTCTTCTTGTGAGTATGTCTTTCATTATTCCCTGGATGAAGTTCTTCTACAGTTTTTAATGAATAATCAAACATCTTCTAATATCAAAGAGCATTTCAATAAACTAATGCCATCCTCGATGACCAAAAATTCTATTTGGACTGCTGACAGGAGTGTCAGATTGTTTAAATATACCATATTATGCGTTTTAAAAGAAATACTGAATAGCGGCATTTTTATGAATAGTTTATTGACCATAAAAGTGAATTATAAACATTTTATGAGAAACGAAGCTTTAAATTGCTTCTGGGCTTCCGGGCTGGAACCGCGTCACTGGTATAACTGCTAACGTTACGTACCCACTCATATGAGACATCTTCAGGTCTCAATTGTTGCTACTGTCTGTCGCACTGAAACTGAGGGAAACTGTGGGTACGAAAAGTCAGCAGTTATACCAGTGACGCGGTTTTAGCCCGGAAGCCCAGAAGCAGATAGTATGGACCACGACCGCGGAAGTCTACGTACCAGAAGCTTTAAATTCTTTGGCGTATCTAGATGTTGACCCCAAAATACAAGTTCTTGACTGAATCAAACAAAACAACGAGATGTAAAAAATCTTTATTGGTAATGAGGATGCCATTGATGTCATTGGCAATTAAACGCCTCTATGGATAAGAATTAATTCGTTTATCTTACACAAATTAAAGATCATAGCTAATTACTTTAAAGTAAATCCAGTTCCTTCCTGTTGAATATATTTGTGAATATCTTTAGGTCATCTGCTAATAAATCACGAAAAAACATTGGAGATCCTTATAGTTCTCCCAAGGGCTAAATGTGTTTCCAAACTGTGTAACCATTGTAAACCACATAATGGTCTTTATTTTTCAAAAACGTGAAATTCTATTAATGATTAATACACCCAATCATTAATTAACAATATCTATGGTGTCTTGTGTTTGCTGGAAAATATCCTCCTCAAAAAATTTTACTGGTTTAGAAATTGAAGCTTGAAATTGTTTGAAACCATTTCATTACAAGTTTTATCATTCAAAAAAATTTTGTCATTAGTAACAAGTCTAATTGTGCCAACTTTGTTACGGTTACCAAGTATGTATGTTGTCTAAGCGTTATCGTACCGGAATGCAATTTCCTTCCTAATAGATTTGTATATCCAAAGTGACAGCATGATTAATGATCTTCTCTAACTGTCATAATAAAGATGATCCTGTGTATCCCGCCAAATATAATTCTCTACTTCTGATGTAAATTCGATTTTGCAATTGTTAAGGTTGGTTCTTCGAGTTGTACATTCCAAAAGGTCTAGACAATTACTTTGTTGCAACTGACGCATTGTTTTCCTTTTCAAGTTTATACAACAGTGGCTCAATTGAATTTTTTCAACAAGCATCTTTTTGATTTGGAAATACAACATGCACTGACGGCTGTATTAATAATTTTGTTAGTCATTTAAACCCCATTATGGGTATTTCATGACAACATTTTAATGACCGGTATGTAATGTTATTTTCTAGGAACGACTTTGTTAATCGTTGCTGTGATCAATTACATTTATCGCCGCATAGTCATCTATGGAACTCTACATCACCTGTTAAGTATTCTTATAAATTTTAGTAATAAATTGTATCTATTTTGCTCACAATAATTTTCACTTTCTTTTATATAAACTTCTTCCGTCGGTTGATTGGGTTACTGTATTTCTAGGTTTCGCTCATAGTTATAAATTCTTAACCAATTAGATAGTGAAACTGTCATAAAAAGATCTCTCCTCTTTCACTCGTAAATATTTGAACAATTAAAGAGAAACTTGACACTTAAAAAAACCTTTCTTATAGAAAATATTAGACTGTTATATAAATAGAACTTTGTCTTGAACAATTTGGGAATCATCAAAGGAAAGCTAAGAAAAGAAATAACAATTCTTTTCGAGACAATTTCAGCCAGTAAATTTCTTATTAAGAAATAAGTTGGTGGATGATAGGATTATTTGTACTGCAGTGAGATGAGCACTGCGTTTTCGTTTTGTTTTCAATAGTTTCGAAACTAGTGGGTTGTTGGAAAAGTAATTTATTTCCTTTTTCTCGCCAGAATTGTTAGCTGTACATTAAATCAGCCATCATTTGACAACTCACACTTCAAAGTTTATTTATATAGAAAAAGATTTTGATTCTGTGTTTGCTTTTTTTATCATGATTTTGATAATGAAAAATACGTGACGTGTGTTTTAAGTATGGGCCGTTTGAAAATAAAAACCAAACGAAAGAAAATTTTCAAAAACCAAATTTATTTTCAGATTCTACATAGATTTCTCTATTTTTCAAAATAGCTGCCAGGCTTGCTTAAACACTTATCAAACCTTAAAGCTAGATTTTCAATACCCTCTTCATAGAAACTTGCCGTCTGCTCCGACAACTAAGAGGTCACGACCGTCTTCACGTCTTCGTCATTATTGTAGTGGTTGCCGCCGAGATGATGTTTGAGATAGCGGAAAAGATGGAAATAGCTCGGCGCAAGGTCGGGGCTCGTCCAAAACTTCCCAGCCAGAAGAGTCCAATAAAGCTCGAACCAGAGCTGGGGTGTGAGGCCTTGCATTGTTATGGAGTAACAAAATTCCCTCTGTCAGCATGCCGCGTCATGTGTACGTCACATGTTTCTTACCGACAGAAAACGTATCACTGACCATACATCGCACGGGGCGGGCGATTCGATAATCGTGAACGTTTTAAATACACAGAACAGACCGTACAGGTTACCTACACAGCTGCAACTGAGCACAGTTGTTCCCGAGGAATGCCGGTATACGACGCAAACGTTGCGGTGCGCGCACCACCTATTAGTGTAGACAACAAAACGGCCTTTACTTAAAAAAACACGCCAAATATTTTGCTTTTTTATTACTGAAAAGGTAAGAGAATAGTCAATGTAAGAAACAACTTGGCATGGAAAAGTATGTCCTAAGTGACCGTCAGTGCCAGAACTAGTTTGCAAAAATTTGTTTTAGTAATTTCAATGTCAATGTTGCACCTCGTTCTGAAAGACATCATGAAATTGATGAAGACAAAATAAAGGTATTAATTGAATCAAACGATAAAATAGCAATACGAAAAATTACTATGAAATTAAATTTGCAGATGTCGACCGTTCATGATCATTTTAAAGAATTTGGTTTAACATTAAAGGTGGATATTTAGGCTCCGCATGTTCTCATGTGGCATCGGACGTTAATGCGTCTGCAATTTGTTGCTAAATCGAAAAGAAAATAATGCATTTTTGAAACAAATTATAACTGGGAATGAAAAATGTAGTCTTTTCAACAATATTGAACATAAACGATCGTCGAATACTTTTGAGCTTCTACCAGATACTTCCCCGATTCATTCAGAAGCGAGCTACCATCAAACCACTAGACAAATTGAGTGAGTCCATAATACAGAAGCGACCAGATTTGGTTACCAAAAAAAAATTTAATTTTACCATGATAACGCCAGGCCTCATGTAAGTTTAATGACTTGCTAGAAACTGTTGCAGCTTGGATTAGATATCCTACCGCTCCCACAAAATTTGCCATATCTGGTACCCTCTGATTACCAATTCTTTTGATCTTTACTGTATTCTATATATGGAAAAACGTTTAATATCAAGGAGAACGACAAAAATTACTTGCTTCGATTTTGTGCATGTAAAGATCAGAAGTTTTGTGAGTAGAAAATAATGTTACTACCAGAAAGATAGCCAAGTGTATTGTATCAAAATAGTCAATATAAAATTGAATAAAGTTCTTATAAATTGCAAAAAAATTGTTTATTTCCATGAAATAGAAACTGAATAACCGAACTCGACACAAAAAAATCTGGGAGAATTCGGTTCTTAGAAACCAATTTTTCCTGCAGTATAAAAGAGAAAATTTGTTAAATAGTCATAAAATGTATATGTTTTTTTTTAAAATTATGCTTCCAAGATTTATTTTGCTGGCATGTTTTTGAGAATTTAGAAATCAAAGCAGTTTCTTTTAAGGTTAATGCGATTACATGCGAGACAGTTGGGTAACGTCTCAGAAAATTTATATTCTCATAATTGTATTTTTAATATGAGGTCAACACAGGAAAGTTGATAAAATCTCCAAAATGCAACGTTTTGTATACTCGTCAAAAACTATGCATCCGCAAATAATCATTCAAATCCGTGAGTTCGGTTAAAGACCTTCCTTCTGTATAAATGAGTAATTGCGAAGAAAAGAAATACGCGAGTAAATAATAAATTAGAATTAATAACGCAAAACACACACACTGTACAGTTAAGATTATGCAGTCTAGTAATAATAACAGTGCAATTGAAACAAAGCGGAAGTGTTTAACTTACCGGATGTCGCGCGGCCGCGACCGCTGCTGCTGCCGCCGCATTCATGCCTGCACTAGGGTACATCTTACGTCAGCAACGACACATGATAAATAATCCTCGCACTTTTAATCATCCAAACAAAATCCAATTGATGTACGCAGACGATAATCCTAAGAAATGCGTAAAAGTAATCCTGGTTTTATTATCCACAAATATAGAGGTATTTATCCGTAATGTATATTTACAATAAATACCTATTACGAATAATAAGTCGCACTAATACACACAAATAAAGAAATAATAGCACTAATCACAAAACGGTAAAAGGAAGAATTATTCCTAAACAACGTACAGTAAAAATCAGTAACATCAACCGCGAAAAATTAACATTGGATGATGATTAATAAACTAGAATGGAAAACACGTAAAAATTCTAGCGCAGATATTTCTAGCACCAACAAGCACTAAACTACCGTAAAAGTAACCGAAAATAATCGTACCAAAATAAAAGGATGCAGGTATAGGGAGTAAACAACGCTTAGTTTTTGAATTATTTAGATTTTCGGGTATCGAGCGTCAACTCTACGCAAGTAACACATCTGCTCACTTCCACAGTTCACGAACAACTGGCATTCATTCTCCCCACTCTTGAACGATTCCCCTGCCCGCGCGGTCCCGCTTCCTCTTTAACGAAACCGCTAAAATACACCCCACACTCCCCCGATACAAAAAGCCTACAACCCCTGAAAACACCGACAGACTAAACCGATGTGTTTGTGTGTATGTGTATATGTGCGTTATATATCTACACAATACACAACTTATGTGTGTGATGTGTACATGGATATAAGAACCCGGAAAAATGTAGGACGAAATACATATGATGAATTAAGTGTTTAGTGCTGCTGTGTTGCGCACTAGATATACTACGAAAAATGTAATTAGTAGCATTTGACTGAGTTCAGATTTAATAAATCCACTAATTAACGGACTATCTTCCTATAAAAATAGCTATTAAAATCAGTGTCTGTAAATAAAAAAGGAGCCTACAAAAAGAATTATTAGTGTTGCTTGATCCCTATTGAAAACATTAATGACTCTCGAAAAATCCCTATTTTTTGCCTTTTGTGTGTAGTACCCAGTTTTTTCTCTGTACCTGCTCTTAGGCACCTTATATAGAAGCGTAGATAGTAACATGATGGGATAGCTAACAAAATTCTTTTGACAATGAAGTAAATGACATCTGTTTTAAAAACACCAAATATTTGGTGTATTTCTAAACAGTTCCAAGAAACATAGTTTGTAATGTTAAGTGGAAAAAAAACTAGAAGATAACTTTCTTGAGGTTTCACTATGAAATATGATTAATATCAATACCAGTATTTTTACCAGTAATAGTAGTTTAGCAACAAAAATCTACATATGTATATAATTCAAGACATAGAAAGCAATACAATTGTTTTTATTTAGGGTAACGTTTCATAATAGTTCCATAGTAGTAACACATTTGGAAAAAAAATCCGCCAGGTTCATTTAAACATTTTTTCTAATACTTATTTAAACAATATATGAACTAAAATATTTTCCACAAAAATAAGACAAGTAAATAAAAACTTAGATTTAGATAAAATCATAGAAAAACACGTGCAATAGCTTCTGACAATTTAAAAAAAAATAGTGCCACCTTGATATATTTTTTGGAAAAATAAAATGTACCCAATATATCTTTAGAAGTCTTAAAAATTGATCTAAAATTGAGGATTTTAAATATGTCAAATAAACAAACGGTTCACAAGATTCTAGAAGGACCTTTGATTATGAATGGAGTTAATGACAATTATGTCATTAGAATAGACATTAAGAAAAAACTAATTTTATTTGTTGAATGAAGAACTGTTTGATCCAATCTGTTTCCATCCTCTATTAGTTCTCTCCAATTTCAAATATGATTATCCTTCGAGTCTTCTTTTACAGGATCTATTCATCTACAGCATGGTCAACCTCACGTCTTTTCTACTGGTATTTCCAAACTATGTCTTATACATTCTTCATATTATCAATGTTTTCCATATAACACAACAACAATTATCATTTTATTCTTTAAAGGGCCAAATTATTGTCTCTGCAAAAGATGTTTAAGATTTTGAAAAATTCGTGGCACCTAGCAAGCTAGTTTTATGTTTCCCCTCGAGAAAAAGTCGAAAGGTAGATGAAGTCCTAAGTCAACTAGTAAGAGTAACGATAGATCTTTGGAAAACATCACGAATATGTAATTCAAAAACGTTTTCAATAATTGGTTTTGCAAAAAGATGCTGCAAACCCAATGAAAATAATCTATATTTTTACTGAAGGTAATATTTACAAATAAGGGCAAATTTAATGTGAAGCAACACCAAAAAGTATTGAGTTCTACGGTGCAAAGTTTACCCACATCCAACCTAATTATTAATTATATTTTTCTACAAGATAGCCAACCAAAAGCTACTGCAAACCTTATTCAAAAAATTGCTATCGTTGTACGTGAAAACTTTTGGCACCAAATCCCAAATCTGAAGCCCATCGAGCATCTTTAGAAAAAAATTTCCTGAAAAATTATTTCCAGGCTTGAATAAATTGAAGAATTAGTAATATCAATATCAACAGAAAGCTCTGCACATTGTTTAATATAGAGGTAAATGTAAAAGTTATATCCATTTCCATAGTGAGAAAACATTGGAGATGATTGAAATATTCATGCTGAAATTTTTGTTGCTTCTATAGTGTTCACTTATTTTAATGTATAAGCTATATTATATAATTCACAATAATGTAGACGATACTTAAGATACTGGAACAAAGAAGAATGTGGTAGCCCAGGACCTTTGTAAGACATAATAATAAAGTTGTAAAATAAAACATAGTTAAGTGGTTATAGTTCTTGGCCTTTCACCAGTTTGATCATTAACAAAATATTTAGGGTCCTGATTGAATCCTTTAAAATTGATTGTAATACCTACTCTCAATTGATTGACCTTCAATTCAATAGGACCCACTTCTAGTTAAGTGAGATATAAATATATAAGTCTTGAGATTTCATATTGGTCCCCTAAGAATTGGATCGCAAATGACAAATGTGGATAGCTACCACATAGCTTGTACTGTGCGCCACCTAGTTCGGAGGGGTTAAAAGACAGTTCTGGCACTAACACAGCAATATACAAAACTTAAATAGTAATTACTTGAAGTTCTAAGAGATTATTTAAAAGAACTTGAAAACGAATATATAATTAAGGTGTTCTTGAAGTTTTAGATGCATTTTTTAAAAAAAGAATTCATCTTCACTAAATAATTCTTTAACTAGTAATTCGTTAAAAGTATATTTTTGGGAAGACCGCTTAATATGTGAGCTGACGATTTAGTAGTACTGACGAGTTTTAACTGCTTTTAAATCGCTCAGGGTCATTCGAACAAAATGCAACTCGTACATGTTTGTGTCTATACATGTGCGGTAACATTCTTCTTGGCAAAGGAATAAATGGGTCATGTTTTAATTGGCAGGACCGTGATTGCAATTAGTGTGGATGTAATGCGGGGCAAACTGTCGCGTGTATTCCCACGTCGTCACACACCAAGAGAAATCTCCCCACCTCCTCCGAGACCGTCGGGAACACACACCTCACGGTCACCTTAGCGGCCGTACACTTTTATATCAGTTTGTACTCACACCACCCCCCGATATGATCCGTACATGTTCCCAACGCGAGAAAAAAAATATAAAAAAATAAAAAAAAACACAAAAAACTACCCTCAAAATGGCTGCCTGGCAGAAAGCATCTCATTTTAGCTGAAACAGGGGTCGAATCCGTCCTTGTTCCACCCGCGTGATTTCACTTCAGCCCCTTTCACCCTTATAAATATGGCGCCCTGATTGCCTGTATACCAAGCTGGTCGCACAGTCAACGTGGACTAATATAAGGCGAAGCCGCAGACCCAATAATACTTCGCGGTCACCGTCTCTTACCCAACGGAACTTCGCCGTTTTTAAATCACGCCTACTTTAAACGAGCTCTCCACTTTTCGCGGCCGTCGACCAATCCGTACGCGACATCGGCCAATCCGAACGCCGCATTTCACGTTCGTTGCCACGCAACAGTCTGACAGTTCGTATCGAGTCCACGTTGACTACCGAGGTGCCAGGACATGGCTTGCAGGATCTGTACGCAGCGGGCAAACCAGCAAAAATAAGAGCCGACCAAAAAAAATATATATGAGTAGAGATAAAATCTAGTGAGTCGGGGTGCGGGCTCCATCCTAGCAGAACAAAAGCCGTGGCCGGCCTACCAGTTATTAGAGAGACCCAAGGCGAGTTTACAAAGGTCAAACTTTATGGCCAAATTACAATGGAACTAATTTTTATTATGCATCTTTCTGAATAGCCAGGCAAAGATCTGAGAATGTTCATTATTTGTGCGAGAAATTCTATTTAAAAATATACACATGCATATATACACATACATAGATGTAAATTCACACGAGTTATATAAACGTTGATATGCGCTCCGCACATCACTATATTAAATCGTCATAGTGATGTGGAATTGAATATAGTGATCATGTAGGTACAGGTGTTTGCAAACGCATTGTCACACGATGATACGGTATATTTTACCTCTTTATTCGTGCAGAGTATTTGAGTGACAGGTCGATTACATTAGTCATTATCAATTCCTAGATACACAACTACTTAACTTTGTATTATCGAACTTGTATAAGCTATACATACATGTGTATGCGCCGTTATTAACTACCAAAACATATACTAGCAAGTTAGTTTCTAACAATTTTATTTTCTCCTGATAAATAGGTTGTCTACAAGGATACCAAATTTGCTTGACCATTAGTAATTTCCAAAAGATTAAAAAAATTAATAATTTATTTACTCTCCTCAGAAGCGAGATACACTTTGAACATAATCAATAACATTAACAGTATTTAATATAATTGGTTTATAATTTCAGAAAATAACGTCAACGACCAGCCAAAATTCATAGATATGTTAAGTGGTCTGCCTGTCTCCCTTAAAAGTTACAAAGATGTTCCAGATGAATGACGACACTTCCTCATGCTAATCTTAGATCCACGATGTGTAATGTATTAAAAGATTTCCAAATAAGATGTTTTCCTCTTAATCCAGTGCTCATATATTTCTTGGTCAACATTTGTAAATAATCTTAGCTTGTCCTTCCATTATATGTTCTGTTATTCTAAGAAAACTTGCCTTGGACTGCAACCTTATTGGCATAATTTCATGGCTATATGAAAACTAAACTTGGCAGCAGCATGAGCAAGAAATGAGGGCTTAAATACAAACCCACATAAAAGAATCATAACTCCTCCTACACAACGAGGGAAACTATAAAGCTTTAAGACCTTAAGACTCTAACGAACAGTTTTGATGTAGGGAAAATATCTCGAAGTAGCTTTAGAGATTTACCTGAAACCAAGCCTGGAATAACGTAGACGAAGACTATTTTTATGGTACATAGGTGCATTTATGGGGTTTAAAGTAAACAATCGTGTACTGGTTGCAAGCGAAGTATTGGGTCTGGGAAAAAGTTCGTGGCGTTTTTCCCGATAGATGGCATTGGTTGCCGATAACTAAAGAACAACAAGTCACAGCGACACCACCGACGGCTCGTTTTTTAGATGACCTTCCGAACGTTAGTTTGAGCGTAGAAACATTGTAATCGGTGCAGTGGTTGGAAAGTTATTCGCACTTGAAAATGGAGAAGAATAATGAGAAATTTCGCTATATTCTGCAATATTATTATGATAAGGGGAAGAACGCTGCGCAGGCTTGTGATAAAATTTGTGCTGTGTACGGTGAAGGTACTTTATCGAAATCTGTTGCGCGGAAATGGTTCGCTCGCTTTCGTTCTGGAAATTTCAATGTGAAAGATGAGTCACGCTGCGGTCGTCCAATCACTGAAAAATCTGATGAAATTCTTGAAAAAGTCCAACAAGATAAGCATATCAGCAGTGTCGATATTGGCGTGGAGCTAGGCATTGACCACAAAACTGTTTTGAACCATTTACACAAAGCTGGTTACAAAAAAAAGCTTGACGTATGGGTTCCTCATGAGTTGAGCGTGAAAAACATGATGGACCGAATTAACATCTGCGATGCGCTGCTGAAACGGAATGAAATCGAGCCGTTTCTGAAACGTTTAATAACCGGAGATGAAAAATGGATTACGTACGATAATCGGAAGCGTAAAAGATCGTGGATAAAGGATGGTGAGCCGTCACAAGCGTTCGCTAAGCCAACATTGACGCCAAAAAAAGTGATGCTGTGTGTATGGTGGGACTGGAGGGGAATCGTCCACTACGAGCTACTTCCAACTGGTCAGACGATTGATTCTCAACTCTACTGTGCACAACTAGAGAGATTACGCCAGGCGATTGAAAGAAAACGGCCCGAATTGATTAATAGGAAAGGTGTTGTCTTCCATCATGACAACGCCCGACCACACACTTCTTTGATGACCCGTCAAAAATTGAGAGAGTTTGGTTGGGAAGTTTTGATGCACCCACCTTACAGTCCGGATATAGCACCCTCTGACTATCATCTGTTTCGATCTCTGCAGAACTCTCTCAATGGAATTAAGTTGGTTTCAAAAGAAGCCTGTGAAAACTACTTGATTCAGTTTTTCGACCAGAAACCACAGAAGTTTTTCACCGATGGGATCATGGATCTACCAAAAAAATGGCGAAACATTGTCAATAATAATGGAGCATATTCGGTTTAAATGAATTCGTCCACGCGCCATGCGGGGACCAGTTGAATTTTACTGAAAAAACGCCACGGACTTTTTCCCAGACCCAATATATAATGGTTATGAAGCCAACACTCATTTATGCATCATTGATGTGATGGATGAAAATATCACCTATAGCAATGGAAAGATTAAGCAAATTCTAATGACTAAGGATTACAATAAAATACCGAGTGTGGTAATAGAAACTCTACTTAATCTTTTCCTCCACGTCACCTTACAAGAAAGGCGAAGAGAAAGATTAGCTTGCACAGATTGCAAAATTCTATCAGCAATATCGTAATTACATCAAATTACACTGATATTAGCAGAGATGTGAAAGATTGTTAAGTTAAGAGATCATATGATAGCTAAATAAGCTTCGAATCCTCCATTTTACGTAACTATCCTAAAATGATGAACAGGAACAGTGTTTCGATGTGATACAATACGAACAGACCTTGGTTTAAGACTAAAGATGATACTGGAACGAGGGTATACTTCGAAAGCTTGGAAGTAGACCACAGTTGCTATTTGCAAATAGATGCAAATATATCGAAGACTAAAACAGATAAAGAATTCTGATTTGGACGAGGGTGATCAACGTATCAACGTATAACTAGCATCCATCTTAGTCAACTCATCACTATAAAAAATTATAAATAAATAGATGTTAACATCGCAGCAATTAATTTATTCACATTGAAGATTTCTATTTTTATTGCAAATATTGTCGAATACTGCACACTATCTGTTTACGAGAAAAAAAAACAGAAATTTTATATGGACACACTTTAAATTTGATTTTACATTGTTATTCATTAATCTTTGGAAGTTTTCGAGATTGTTAAAAAATTCTATAATTTTTCCAGTCTAAAAAAAGTCAAGTCTGAGTAGCCCAATAGTGGAACAGCTTATAGGAGAATAGATGTTTTCTCTTTTTGAGATATAAAGCATTGTCTCAAAGACCAACTAATCATTAGATCATATTGCTTACAGAATAGAGAGGTCAAAGGAATATCCTAGTATCTAATAGGATTCAAAGTTGGAAGAATATTTCGAACAGAAGATATAGGCAATTAATAATACTAGAAATAAAAAAAATTGTGTAGTCGAAATAATGGCTTAATGATCTATATTTTGTATCCAAACTTTCTCATACTTTCAGTTTTTTTTTATTTTTATGAAATGAAACAAAATTTTGTTGTACAAAGTAAACTTGTAACTTTGATATCGTGACATGGCATCAGTAATTGTATGTAGGTAGCTTTCTTTTATTTGGGGATGAGAAGACGTCCTCAAAGAATGACATTTTCCTTTCTTTATGAATACACCAGATATAACGACATATTCCTTAAATAACATACCGACTCTTCTCCCTACCGATCCATGCATTTCATTTGTTTATGTAACGGGATCACTTGACCTACTACTGATGGCAGCTTTGTATATTTAAGTCAACATGAATAGTGTAGTAGGGAAACAAATCTATTTATGTATTTCTTAACCTGATTACATAAAATTTTTGAGGTCATCGCAAAATAAACTATAATGTATTCATCTTTGTTTAACAAAGAAAACAATGATTAGTAAAAAAAAATGTCGATATGTTTGATAATGAAATGAGTAGTTCTAGAGCACACTCGAAGTATTTGTTTTGCATTGCATACCGTTAATTAACATATTTATACACGTTTAGAGAAAGAAAAAGTCAAGTGTTTGTATAGATGACTCTTGCTGATAATGGAGTTTTATGGTCATGAATTCTTGGTTATAATCTTTTCTACAATAATTGGTAAAAATTTTAATTGCAGTTTTTAACATTCGTTTTATCCGTAAATAATCACTTTAAAAATAAGGAAGTGATATATTGAAAAAATATCGAAATGTCAATGCTGGATATGTGAGTCATGACGCAGGAAGTTTATACCAACAATATATGCAGTTTAACAATATTACATACTGCTAATCTACTCGTACAAGCGTTTTCTAATAATTGTAAAAGTTATATCGCATAGGAAAATGCATTACTAAATGACATTATAGAAGTTATGTCTGTGGAATTAGTTCAATTCGAGCTGCTAAGACGAGCATCGCAGTGGTCGCCCGAAATGGTGAACAAAATCCACAAAACGGTACTGGATGATCGTCGACTGAAAGTGCGCGAGTTAGTAGGCATTTCAAAAAGTGCGGTACATCGCATATTATCTGAAAATTTGGACATCAGAAAGCTGTGTGCAAGATGGGTGCCGCGTTTGCTCACACTCGAGCAAAAACAGTGTCGTGAAGATGTTTCAATTGAGTGTTTAGCGAAGTTTCACAGTAACAAAGCAGAATTTTTGCACGGTTTCATACCCATGGATGGAAAATGGGTCCATCACTTCACACCCGAGACAAAAGAACAATCAAAACAATGAACTCAAAAGGGAAAACCGGCTCCAAAGAAGGTGAAGACCGTTTCATCTGCAGGCAAGGTCATGGCATCGGTTTATTGGGATGCGCGTGGAATAATTTTCATTGGCTATCTTGAAAAAAGAAAAACTATCAATGGCGAGTATTATGTGAACTTATTGCAACGTTTGAGCAAAGAAATCAAGCAAAAACGGCCGCATGTGGCTAAGAAGAAGGTGTTGTTTCATCAAGACAATGCACCAGCTCACAAATCCGTTACTATAATGGCCAAAATTAATGAACTAAAGTTTTAATTGCTACATCATGCGCCCTATTCGCCAGATTTAGCCCCCTCAGATTATTCTCTGTTCCCAAACTTGTAAAAATGGCTCAGTGGATTTTACAACGATGAAGAAGTGCAGTTAATGGCTATTTTGAGGAGTAAGACAGTTCTTATTATAAAAAGGGTATCGAACTTATTGAACATCGCTGGGAAAAGTGTATAGAGCTGAAAGGAGATTATGTTGAAAAATAAATATATTTCCTTCCAAAATTTTTGTGTTTTCTTTTTTGGGTCGGGTACTTCTGAGACCACCCTCGTATACTGTCACCAATTTGCAGCACAAAATGTTAATGCTATAGTTCATCGAATATAATGCTGAAAATTTTCTGAAAATGGATTATTAATTGATCAAAACGACGATCAGACGATACAACGAATATATAAAGGGTTTTCCAATAAGGACTTGACAACTTTTTTTCAAAATAAAATGCAGACCATTTGAGATATTTCAAAAACTTTATTATCGGGTTGAAGTACAATCAAAACATTTATGAATGAAACTCAACTCCGTTCATATGGCCACCGCGGGCACGTTTGCAGCGGTCGATTCGTTGGACCCAATTTTCGATGACTCGGCCACACAATTCGGCCGAAACGGCTGCTATTTCGCGTTCAATGTTGGCTCTGAGCTCTTGCAACCTTGTCGGCTTGTTGGCATAGACCAATGACTTGACGTAGCGCCAAAGAAAGACTTCTTTCTTTGGCGTTAAATCGCACGAACGAGGCGGCCAATCGACTGGTCCATTGGCATGCAAACCGCACCAACAGTTATTTTTTGTGGATGAAGTGGTGTTTCATGAAGCACATGTGGATTTTCACCCGACCAATAGCGCATATTTTGCTTATTGACGAACCCATTGAGGCCAAAAATGAGCTTCGTCACTGAAAATGATTTTGCGACGAAATTGATCATCTTGGCGCATCTTTTCTAGAGCCCAATCGGAGAACGTACGTCGCCTCAAATGGTCCTTCGGCTTCAATTCTTGAGTCAGCTTGATCTTGTATGGGTGTAAACCAAGACCCTTACGCAAAAATCGCAATAAAGTGGTCTGGGCGATGCCCAACTCTTGAGAACGCCGTGGAATTGACTGATTTGGATCAGGGACGTTTCAACGGCAGCGATATTTTCGACACTTCGACCAACCCGTTGTCTCACTGGCACGACAACATCACACAACGAATATGTAGACTCAAATTTTTGCACTAAACTTGTTACTGCCTGTCTACTAGGGCGAGAAGTATGACCGAAAATCGGAGTTAACGCTCTTAAAGTAGCGGTCACCGATTCCGAATTTCTGTAGTAAATTTTTATAATTTGCAGACGTTGTTCGTTCGTGTACTTTACCATGATGAAAATGTTAAGTTTACTGAATAAATTGACAGTGACAGTTCGATGATTAGTGAAAGGGTGCGTTCACAAAATTGAATTAAAAGTTGTCAAGTCCCTATTGGAAAACCCTTTATCTATAATTTTTCCAAAGAATTTAATTAATTTGAAATATTGTAATTAACAAAACTATAAACATGTACATCTCATAGTTTTATTTTTTTAGCAAACAATTCTCAAAAATGTATGATGAAACTACTTTGCTGCTAAAAATATATAAACAAATTTATTACATGCCGTCCAGCAATTACGCAAATTATCAACAACAATTTACGGAATTAAAATATACGGCCAATATTAACTGAAAACTAATGGAATGTGTATCGTTAATTTAGTTGGCGATCAATTATATTAATGAATTTCAAATTACAGTGCAAGTATAGTACAATTATTAAAACATAATGTAACTGAGCATGCAAGAATTATTTTAATTTCGCAAATGTGTCAGACAAATGCAAATATTTTTCAAAAGTAGTTATTCCAGCTTTCCTTATTTTTCTGCTACATGCTCTTTTTAAATTTTCTGGCCCAACATTTTGGAGGCGTTTTCTTTTAGGTGGAAGCTTTGATTGAAAAAAAATTGAAGGTATTTTTCAGACACTTCATTGTCAAATCTTCCAATAAGAAAGTTCTGTGATGAACGAAACAAGTGACAGCCGGAAGCGTTAAAGGGATAACACGCAAGGGTGAGGGGGTTCATCCCAATTGGTCTAACATTTCTGCAGTAATTGGTGCTGCACTTATGATGGTTTAGCTGGTGGGTAACAGGTTAAAATGTATTATTTATTTAAAAATCTGCCACGCGTGTGAAACACTATTTCTAAGCAGTTTCAGTGCGATAGACAGTAGCAGTAGTTGAGCCCTGTGCCATGAAGATGTCTAATAGGAGTGGTTACGAAACGTCGGCAGTTATACCAGTGACGCAGTTCCAACCCGAAAGCCCAGAAGAAAATAGTATCCACCATTTGATATTGATGTGGTTCCAGCCCGGAAGCCCAGAAGCAGATAAATATTTCTAACCTTTTGAAACTAAGCGTGCAATTGCAATTGATTGCAGATGTTCTTTTTTGCAAAGAGACCTAATGATATGGAATGTTCTTGTCGCGTTGCTTAACGATTATGAAACAAAAGGACTCAGCACTCTTTACTTAACTTTGGAGACATTTCCACGAAAACTTTTGTCACATAATGGACAATGGAAACATATGAAAGTTAGCATTTTCTGCTTTGTCATTGTTAATTACAATTATAGAAATTAATTAGAAATTCCTGCGTTGAGGCTGGGCTCAGACCTGTATCTGTCGTTTACTAAACAGCTGCCTTACCAATTAACCCTCCTTTCGCAAAATATCCTCGATTCGCTTCGTCTCTTGTGCCGGCGTAGCAAAAACAACACCAAACAAGCACAAAACTTCTTCCTTGTTTGACCACCCGGTCTTCTTATAAACACTTCAAACTTTGATTCATTAGTCCATAAGACCTTTTGCCAGTCATCCAGTGTCCAATCTCTGTGTGTTTCTGCCAATTGTTGTTTTGCCTGTTTTCCCATCGACATAAGGGTTTGCTTACAGTAATCTTAGAGCATCTTCTTTTCACCGTAGTAACAGAAATTTTTCTAGCACGGTCGCGATTCATTTCTACGGCGCTTTCGGGTACTGTCAGTCTCCTATTTCATTTACTCAGCAACTTTATACGCTCACCGTCGGCGTGTGATGTTATTCGCTTACGACCTGAACGTGCCGGATCTCTTAAACTACCCGTGCATTTATGTCGCCAAATGTTATCGCTAACTGTCGATTTATTAACGTGTATCTTTTCGGAAATTTAATATACCGAGTAACCTTTTTGATGAAAGGCACTAATAAGCACTAAGATCGTATTTATTATGTGAACCTCTTAAAATGCCGAGAGGATAGCCAAGTTTAGAAAAACCCTCTGTAATTTTTCTAAACTTGGCTTTCCTCTCGACATTTTAAGGAGATCACATAAAAAATACGATCTTATCAGTGATGCACACGCTAGCAAATTTATTTGAAAACTAATGCATGTTTCGGTACACAAGACTCTTTGGGCTGAGGGCTGGTAAGTTTCGCAAGTTTTTCGCTTGCAATATTATCTCAAAAATGCTCGTATTTATGGCGGAACAGATTATTCCAGGAAGTTATAAAATATAATAGTTATTCGTAGGTACTCTATTAGATATATTTGCTTGCAATTGGCTATAAAATCTTGTAAAGGACCTAAAGTAAATATATTATTTATATTTAAACGCAATTGTACTATTTTTTGGAAGAGTTTACTAAATTTTACTAACTGTCCAAACTGATGTGGACAGTAGTGTATATACTTTTTGAATTTTTACACCAAAGATGTGATCTACGCATAATCTTGATTTTATTCCAATTATCTTGCATAGATATTTTGACTATTTAATGTGTGTGTAGTACTGCTGCTCACTATAGCATAAAGAAGAAATAAATCATGATCATTGTAACAGCTGTCTCTATTAGAAACAGAAACTGTTAAAACTGAAGGTCGACTCTGTTGAATATACATTATATTAAGATTTAGTTTCAAACATATTGCATTTTTTCAAATCAAACAAAGAGATCGATTTAATTAATATGTCGACATTTTTTAACGTTTTGTAAGATAAACAGGACATTATTCTGCATTTTATGTAACTTAATTATATTGAAAAACATATTTAGATACGGTGTCTATGACAAATTACAAACAAATAGTATCAAGCATGACAATGCAGGAAAGGTCTATTATTCATTTTTTTTTGTTTATGCATTGTTAACATGAATTAGTAATTTCCATTCGCAATACAAAACAAATAAAGAGAAACGTTTTAGTATTTTGTAAGACACCAGTTTGCTAATTAATAACTAGTATTTAGTACATAAGAATTCCTTTGAAGTAATAATGTATGCGTAATTTAATTCAATATAACCATAATGCCTCGAGCGGCCGGATATATTCTTTATATGAAACAGCGATTATATATTTAGTTGGAGATTTTAAATGTTTTTTTAAGCTACTCTTTGGAGATTTTTATTCCTTTTTAATTTGAAGTTTATGATCCGTTTGAGAGAGTATCTGTACAGCATAGATCTGCTCGATGAAGCTTGAGAAAATGCGCTCCGAAACACGCTAAATCAAAATTATTACAAGAGATATTTAACAATACTAAGAAAATGAGTCGGAAAAAGACGGCCAAAACTTTAGCAAAACAATTTCATTCTTCCCCTCATGACAATATTCTTTTCGAAACAATTTTTGGCTACTAGATTGGAACATTCATGCGATCTATTAAATAACCAAACAAGTTTCAACAGCATTCTATTGGTTCTTTATCTGGAGCTTATTTGGGTCGAAGTATGAAGTTCTGGGAATTTCTGCTGTATAATGAAGAACAAATGACTATTACCTTCAGGTAAGAACAAGTTTTTACCAATAATGTTAGTCAATGCCGATCAGTATGGTATAACGAATACAGATGCGCTTTGAAGTATTAATTCAGTGACGACTGAAGGCACCATAAATTTTCAAAGTATCTCTAATATCTTTCTATGGAAAGAGAGCGTTAAAACATCTGAAATCATTTAACGATTACACGTAAAGTTTGGCGAATCTGCAAAAAGACCGACTTAAAGCTGGAAGAATATTGTAGTAGATTATCGTTGCAATAAGGGATACTGACAATGTTGCTATGTGGAACATGGTGAATACCAGCAGCCGAATAAATATTCGTTAGGTTATTGTTTTTAGGAAACAAGTTTCATCTCGATACAGAAACTACATAGATTTGGCAGTTGATGTTAACTTCAGGAGTTGCTACGCCATGGTGACATATTTTATCAGCAAATAATAAGGATTGATAAAACATGAAACAATCCAAGGAGTGGTGCAAATTAGAAGTACCTTCGTTCGAACCAAGACAATTTCCTTCTGTTGCTAAAGTAATGATTACTGTGTTTTGCAATAGCGTTTATGTTCATGGACCACTGACCAAATAGAACCATAATTAATACCAAATATTATTCAGATCTTTTGTTCAGGTCATTGTGACATGCGCACATCCAGAACCAAACTGCAAGAATGCTTAAGCGACCATTACTGCAACAAAATAATGATACAAAATCACACATCGCTCATTTAATTATGAAAATTTTAAATAAATCCTGCTGAAAATTACTTCCTCATCGACCTTATTCACCTAATTTGGCACCAAGTGACTACCAATCTGTTTTTACAGTTTGCTTTTTTAAGATTTACTTGTCTAGTCCTGAAACCTTTTTACCTTCTTGGCTGTAAAGTGTGTTGGAATTGAGTTACTCTACAGGTGTTTCTTTCCACAGCTCTGTCCGTCAATCTTTGCTGTTCACATTGTATTTTGCTTTCTATTTCTACGAGTTCTTGCGTGGTGTAGCATCTTCATTCTTCTATTTTCTTCCATTCTCGTTAGGGGTGTATACTATCTCAATTGTTTCTCTTCAATTGTGTATCAGGTTGATTTTATTGTCAACTTTCTCTGAAAATAGCATATCTTATTTTGTCCTCCCTTGTTTGTCCCTTGAATTTTTTGGGAAACTTCATTCCAATACATTAGATTTTACTTTTTGTTTTTAGGATTACTAGAAGATTTATGTTACAGAGCCAAAAGATAAAAAATAAAGTTGCTACTCTCGATTATTTACTCCTGTACTCCTTCTGGTATTTTTTGTAGCCTCAAAGTTGTTCAATATTGTATTGAACCGTTTTCTGCTGAGCCTGTTCAGGACTTGAACGCTATAAAACGATTTGTAGGCCGGTAAATGAACAAGATTCCAAAAAAGTTTCTCAAAAATTGCTTGAATTGTTCATCCAGTGGTGTTGCATACGGAAGAACAACATATCGCAGAATCTTATCCAAATATTTCTGAGCACTGAGAGGTCTACAAAATTATGCTTCTGTTGAAGCCTCTCTCTCATGAATTGTAGTTCAGATTCACTCCGAATCAGAATATACCTATTATCTATTCGCAACATATTGGGTCTGGGAAAAAGTTCGTGGCGTTTTTTCAGTAAAATTCAACTGGTCCCCGCATGGCGCGTGGACGAATTCATTTAAACCGAATATGCTCCATTATTATCGACAATGTTTCGCCATTTTTTTGGTAGATCCATGATCCCATCGGTGAAAAACTTCTGTGGTTTCTGATCGAAAAACTGAATCAAGTAGTTTTCACAGGCTTCTTTTGAAACCAACTTAATTCCATTGAGAGAGTTCTGCAGAGATCGAAACAGATGATAGTCAGAGAGTGCTATATCCGGACTGTAAGGTGGGTGCATCAAAACTTCCCAACCAAACTCTCTCAATTTTTGACGGGTCATCAAAGAAGTGTGTGGTCGGGCGTTGTCATGATGGAAGACAACATCTTTCCTATTAATCAATTCGGGCCGTTTTCTTTCAATCGCCTGGCGTAATCTCTCTAGTTGTGCACAGTAGAGTTGAGAATCAATCGTCTGACCAGTTGGAAGTAGCTCGTAGTGGACGATTTCCCTCCAGTCCCACCATACACACAGCATCACTTTTTTTGGCGTCAATGTTGGCTTAGCGAACGCTTGTGACGGCTCACCATCCTTTATCCACGATCTTTTACGCTTCCGATTATCGTACGCAATCCATTTTTCATCTCCGGTTATTAAACGTTTCAGAAACGGCTCGATTTCATTTCGTTTCAGCAACGCATCGCAGATGTTAATTCGGTCCATCATGTTTTTCACGCTCAACTCATGAGGAACCCATACGTCAAGCTTTTTTTTGTAACCAGCTTTGTGTAAATGGTTCAAAACAGTTTTGTGGTCAATGCCTAGCTCCATGCCAATATCGACACTGCTGATATGCTTATCTTGTTGGACTTTTTCAAGAATTTCATCAGATTTTTCAGTGATTGGACGACCGGAGCGTGACTCGTCTTTCACATTGAAATTTCCAGAACTAAAGCGAGCGAACCATTTCCGCGCAACAGATTTCGATAAAGTACCTTCACCGTACACAGCACAAATTTTATCACAAGCCTGCGCAGCGTTCTTCCCCTTATCATAATAATATTGCAGAATATAGCGAAATTTCTCATTATTCTTCTCCATTTTCAAGTGCGAATAACTTTCCAACCACTGCACCGATTACAATGTTTCTACGCTCAAACTAACGTTCGGAAGGTCATCTAAAAAACGAGCCCTCGGTGGTGTCGCTGTGACTTGTTGTTCTTTAGTTATCGGCAACCAATGCCATCTATCGGGAAAAACGCCACGAACTTTTTCCCAGACCCAATATATTTGGATTCGTCACTGAATACTACTCGTTTCCATTTATTATGAACCCAATTAATATACTCTGTCCACATTTTACGGGCTCTTTTATATTCTGCAGAAGAGAAATACAAATCAGAATATGCCTATTATGTATCTGAAATATAAATTTGGATCCATCACTGAATAATACTTGTTCCCATTCATAATGAACCCAATTAATCTGTCTATATTCTACGGGTTCTTTTATACTGTACAAAAGAGAAATGCAAGCCAACAGTCCTCGGGCATATAACTCAAAAGATTTCTTTTTGTTTATGTTGATAGCAGCTTTCCAGTGACATTGGCAGACTCGCTTCGAATATTAGTTGCATTAAGAGAGCCATATCTGCGTGATAATTGCGATAGATATCGATGGTGTATTGGAATTGTTGATTTTGACCTGGCGTATGCTTTGGTTGAGACCTTCCAGTTTCAAAAAAAAAGGATTCCAAAATCTAAAAATACGATTTAGCTCTCTCCAAGCACTTCTACAATATTTGTATTCTTTCTTTTTACGATTGGCCCCCCAAGCCACCATCTTCAACAGTTGGGTATCAATTTCGAGCAATATTCAAAATTTCAAATCTTCACTACTAATCACAGTGGTAAACCTATTGATACTTATCGAGGAGAGTACTACGAGTTACGTTGTTTAGTATTTGTTTGGCAGGCATCAATAGTCAACGTTTTCAATAAATTTGTAAAAATGGAGAAAATTGGTCATCGCTGTGTGATACAATACTTTTATTTGAAAGGCCTCAATCTAAGCGATATAAAAGCTAAACTACTCTGGGCTCCTTCGTTTACAACAGTGAACTATTGGGTAGCAAAGTTTAAATGAGGTCGTACGAGCTGCGAAGACGAGCATCGCAGTGGTCGACCAAACGAGGTGACGACTCCAGCAATAATGAAGAAAATCCACAAAGCGGTATTGGATGATGGTCGACTGAGAGTGCACGAGCTAGCAGATATAGCAGGCATTTCAAAATGTGCGATACATCGCATATTATCTGAAAATTTGGAAAGCTGTCTGCAAGATGGGTGCCGTGTTTGCTCGTGCTCGAGCAAAAACAGTGTCATGAAGATATTTCAATTGAGTGTTTAGCGAAGTTTTACAGCAACGAAGCAGAATTTTTGCGCCGTTTCGTAACCATGGATGAAACATGGCTCCATCACTTCACACCCGAGCCAAAAAACAATCAAAACAATGGGCTCAAAAGAGAGAACCAACTCCAAAGTAGGCTAAGACCGTCTCATCTGCATGGCATCGGTTTTTTACGATGCGCGTGGAATAATTTTCATTGACTATCTTAAAAAAGAAAAACTATCAACGGCGAGTATTATGCGAAGTTATTGCAACGTTTGAGCGAAGAAATCGAGCAAAAACGGTCGCGATTGGCTAAGAATAAAGTGTTGTTTCGTCAAGACAATGCACCAGCTCACAAACCCGTTATTGAAATGGCCAAAATTAATGAATTATAGTTTGAATCGCTACCTCATGCACCCTATTTACCAGATTTAGCCCCCTCAGATTATTTTCTGTTCCTAAACTTGAAAAAATGGCTCAGTGATTAAAGATTTTCCAATGATGAAGAAGTGATGTCGGCAGTTAATAGCTATTTTGAGGAGCAAGATAGTTCTTATTATAAAAAGGGTATCGAACTTATTCAACATCACTGGGAAAAGTGTGAGCTGAAAGGAGATTATGTTGAAAAATAAATATATATCTTTCCAAAAATTTTGTATTTCCTTTGGTGGGTCGGATACTTCTGGGACCACCCTCGTAAAAGTTGCTTTTCTATATTCCAGGGATAATGTTAACGTATACGAAAACGAACACGCCTGTATATTCATTTTTCTGCTTAAAAATGTCGAAACTAGTTTATGGAAATATTTGTAGGTGTTGTATTAACCGGCAATACTTTATGTTATCATTTATATAGAATATCCGCTTAATATTTTGAGCAGTGTATATATTATAAAAGATAGAAATACAGTTTTATATGCGTAACATGTTATTAACTATAATTATGCTGAAATGTTATATCCTTATACACGCTCAAGTAATTATTAGCATAAACAATGGATTAGATAAAATAACAATTGTAATGTGTATTGCTTTTACTAGAACGGCGTTTATGTTACCGAATCGAAATCATTAAAACGAAAATAACGATTTCGCGGTTGTGTCACGTAATTTTTATGGACATATTTAAACAGTGTGTACTACATAGATATTTATTACATGCCTGCATCACGTACGTACATGTGTACTCTGTATACATACATATTTACGCCCAATCTGCGTAATGCCGAAACTATTCAATTTTACAATTGTTTTTGTTCACCATTTTATATTTCATTGCGGATATTATATAGCATTTGCTTTATAGCTCGGTAAAAATGGACATTAATTTTATAGTCCGCAGAAATCGGAATTTTAAACGACCTAGAGAACAAATGGTGTTCGAAAAATTTAAGCCGGGCAAAAATACTCAAACCAACTACATCTGTGTTTTTACATGGTGGACAAGTCGCTCTGCTATTGACGTTATACATGCTTATACCTTACGTTTATATCTAATGGTAGCGGCGTGATTGTTGTTCACCATTGATAGCCGGTAATAAACCAGTTTGAAGATTTTTAATTTGGCGTAAAATTAACAGGGCATTCAGACGATCTCGTAAACAGAAAAGCGGCTCTTGTAATTAAGATGCTTGTTTTTATTTCGAGCTTTTTTTTTATTTACATACCTCTGCGCAGTAAAAATATAGTGATACGATTATCAATTTAAAAAACAAAATCAATTATAATTTTTTTAAATTATTACTACATTAAATGCTTGGAGAAAATGCTACCATATACACTGCTACTATTTTACTGAAAAAAAGCTGTTAGTTATATTCATAAATATTGCATGAAATATGCACTACCTCACAATTAAATTATTTATTAAGTCCACTCGAATTTCTTAAAAATATTTAGAGCTATTTAGTAAGTAGAGAGAAATCATACTGTTCGTTGTTAAAATATCTTCTTTTATATTGTAGTATTGGCGATAATCTCTTAAAACTATAAAATTCTCAGTATTCTAACCACCACTAAACACCCTTCTTCTTATTTTTACCTGCTTTCCGTTATTCTGAGTGCATCGTTATAGGTGTAGTTCTATTGGAGATATCGAATTTGTGAAATATTGTAATTAGTTTTGAAATTTTATATTTTTAGCTTTCTTTGTGTGTTGTGTGTGCGGGGTGGGGGTGATTTATTAGCAGTGGTGGAAGCTAAAGACATTACTAGTACAGTAAAAGAAGTAATAGAGATTTTATTAAAAACTGGGAACTCTTCTCATCGAGAAATAGCAAGGCGAGAACGTATTTCTCATCAAGCAGAAGCATCCACTTCGAGCGACCGCATTCATTATGGAGAATAATATAATTAGTTTTTAAATTTTATATTTTCAGTTTTCTTTGTGTGTTGTGTGTGCGGGGGCGGGGGGCTGATTTATTAGCAATGATGAAAGCCGAAGATATTACTAGTACAGAAAAAGGAGTAATAGAGATTTTATTAAAAACTGGGAACTCTTCTCATCGAGAAATAATAAGGCGAGAACGTATTTCTCATCAAGCAGTGGAATAGTTGCCAAAGCTAATTGCAGAACCTACCATTCACTTCGAGCGACTGCATTCATTATGGAGAATAATATAATTAGTTTTAAAATTTTATATTTTTAGTTTTCTTTGTGTGTCGTGTGTGTGCGGGGGGGGCTGATTTATTAACAATGATGAAAGCCAAAGATATTACTAGTACAGAAAAAGGAGTAATAGAGATTTTATTAAAAACTGGGAACTCTTCTCATCGAGAAATAGCAAGGCGAGAACGTATTTCTCGTCAAGCTGTGGAATAGGTGCCAAAGTTAATTACAGAACCTACCATCCACTTCGAACGACCGCATTCATTATGGAAGAAAGAGAAAGGTAAAGGATCGTGGAAATAGATTAATTGTTAAAAGATCATTAGAGAATTTACAGTGACCTATTAGAGAGATGCTATGGATTTTGGAAGTAGATAAGACCAAAATATCGAATTTTGCAGTCTCGATTATACGAAGAGAAAATAAATATATGATCGTTAGCCAGCAAAAAACTAATAAGATGTTAATAAACTTAAAAATTGAATGAATATTTCACCTTTTTAAGGTTATATTCGGCGATGAATCGCGCTTAAAGGCGATAACGGAAAATTTCCGCTTCATTAGGAGAAGACCGCACGAGCGTTTCCATGAAGCTACAGTGGTAATAAACATCCATCATTTAATCTGGTTACTAGACTTCCGCGGTCGTGGTTCATATTATCTTCTTCTGGGCTTCCAGGCTGGAACCGCGTCACTGGTATAACTGCCGACGTTTCGTACCCACTCGTATGGGACATCTTACTCAACTACTGCTACTGTCTGTCGCACTGAAACTTGAAACAATTTCAGTTAGCAGTAGTTGAGCCCTGAAGATGTCCCATACGAGTGGGTACGAAACGTCGGCAGTTATACCAGTGACGCGGTTCCAACCCGAAAGCCCAGAAGAAAATAGTATCCACCATTTAATATTGATTTAGTTCTGAATACCAGGAAACGAGCTAAGGCCTCTATATTAGGTTAAGCGTATAATGAATCAAATACAATTGAAATCCGTGTTGGAATTAGTACTAATTCCATACATTGATTCTTTAAGTTCTGGAGAAGTTGTTTAAAACTTATGCCATGTCACAGAGTGAAATCAGTAAAACATATCCTGACAGTAACTTGCAGGTCTTACTAAGATCAGGCAACTTTCCAGTTCTAAATGCAATCGAAACTGTATTCGAATGGCTTAAAACGGATTGTTTACTCAACTCCAAATCATATCCTAGTTGTTTTAAAACAGAATATCGAAGATACTTGGACGTGATTATCAGGATTTGAAGTAAAAATCTGCATTATGTATCAAGCATGCCAAGAGAAATTGTCACCGTGATTAACGCAGAGTGTGACTTAAATAATTAATTCATATTATTTAAAAATATATATATATATATATATATATATATATAGAATATCCTTTACTATATGATGTTAATAAACAGTTGTTCACGTCAAGTCGTTATTTTGTCTTACTTCTTATAAAAATAAAACCAAAAACCTCATTCTCATAGGTGAATTTAATTTCTTTAAAAAATATTGCCCATATCACCAGAGCATGTGGACGATTACATTTAAGAAGATTACGGAAAATATTTATAAGTTTAGCAATTAAAGAAGTACCATTGAGTTCTTAGTCGTCTCTTAGTATTATTGTACTGATCGCCGATCATAAGTGCCGCATTTAATAAACGCTCCGAAGCGGTCTTCCTGGGCAGTAATCTCCGAGGACCTCGAATGTGTACTTTAGCCACTACTAAATACCAGGGCGGTTCTGTAATAAGTGAGTTTAGACAAGAAAACACAAACTTTATGGTAAAAAATTATTTTATTTTTCAACGTATTCTCCAAGTAACTTTTTTCACCGATATATTATAAGTTTTTTAATTACTTTTGAAAAGTATGCTTTATCAAACTGTTCGAAATATACGTTAGTTTCAATGAATATCTCTCTATTCGAAACAAATATCATACAATCCAGTTTTTAGGTTTGGAGAAAGAATAAAGTGCGAGGGAGTCAAAGCTACTGAATAAGCTGAGTAGACAAGCAGTTCTAAATGTAGTTTATGAATTTTTGCTACTGAAACAGTTCAAGTGTGATCATGCGCATTATTTCTGAAGAATAAGTACTCCTTTCTTCTTTAAGTGAGACTTTTTGTGTTAAGCTGCATGATGGAATCTCTACTCGTCTGTTATCGTTTTGCATTTTCGAAAATAATCGATAAGATGAATCCCACAGCAATTTGAAAAACAGTAGCCATATTCCTTCTGGCCGAGAGTATGGTCTTTGCCTTCTTCCTGACACTTGTGCCATCCTCAGTCCATTGCTTGGAATATTACTTCATTTTGGGTGTTTAGTGCTCTACCTAGGTTTCGCCTGCCATTATTATTCAGCGCTAAAGATCTTTCGGATCATGTCTTAACTTTTTTGAATCTAAGAATAAAATGCGTTTATGTTGTTGTTCATTCTCAACAAATACAGCACCCATCTTGCACCCCATTTTTTCACACCCAATTCATTATGCAAAACCGAAACTACTGATCCGTATGAAATATGTAGGGCCTCTGCTACTTTGTGTTATTTTATTTAACGACCATCATCATATTGTGTACTTTTTTAATCATTTCTAGAGCACACCCGCCTTTTGGGTATCTACTGCGTTATTTGTCAGAGATACCGGTCCGGCCATATTTAAACTTAGGTGTCAATATCATATAGTTGCAATTGGTTGAGGTTAGTCTCCATAAAAGGACTTTAGCTCCACTTTTTCATGTTTCCAAACAAGCTAAAAGCACTTCAATTTCAATTCAAATAATAAGCGTCTTTTCATTCGAAATAAACAGAAATTATATTTTGAAAGAATATCAAGTTGAAAAACAAATAAGATTTTTTATTAGTGCTGTTTTTCTTTGTCTGGTCCACTAATTACTGGTCAGTTTTCTTATCTTAAGAAATCGCAATCATTTGAAGGTAAACGAGTGGAGAATGTAGAATTCCTGCTCTCTTTCTGCTCCTATGTTTTGTAACTATATGTATCTTGTAGTGAGGATTATTGAAATTTTAAACTCGTTTGCAACGCTTATTTCGCTGCTCATCTTCTGTTATTTGAAAAACATTGCTATTAAGTAAATACTTCGAAGAAGTAACGGGTGGGCCATTTAATAGTTTAAATTTGAAAATGCAATAAAACAAAAACGGTTTGAAGTTTTGCCAAATTTATTTTTTTGTTATGATGTACAATTGTTCCGGTTAGCGATGGAATCACAGCCTCACATTCGATCGGACCAATTTTCGAGCACTTTTTCGAGTGTATGGGATCGTATCTCGGCAATGGCATCACGAATGTTGGTCTTCAAATGCTCAATTGTCTCTGGTTTGTCGGCATAACACTTGTCTTTAACGGCGCCCCACAGAAAACAGTCCAACGGTGTCAAATCGCAGCTTCTTGGCGGCCAATTGACATCACCATTTCGGCTAATTAAACGGCCATCAAACGTTTGACGCAATAAATCGATTGTGGCATGAGATGTGTGGCAAGTTGCACCATCCTATTGAAACCAAACATAGTTCACATCAATACCATGAAGAGCGGGCACAAAAAAATCGGTTATCATGGTGCGATAGGTGTCTCCATTGACCGTAATGGTTGCGCCGTCCTCTTTTTCAAAGAAATATGGCCCAACGATTTCTCCGCTCCACAAGCCGCACCAAACAGTCACTCGTAATGGGTGCATTGGCTTCTGTAAGACCACGTGTGGGTTTCCTGAGCCCCAAATACGGCAATTTTGCTTGTTAACGTACCCACCAAGATGAAAATGAGTTTCATCCAAAAATATGATTTTTCTTGGCAAAATCGACATCATCGTGCAATTTCTCGTTGGCCCATCTAGCGAAGCGAAAACGAAGGTGGTCATGCGGCTTCAACCAAGTGAACTTTGTAAGACGTCATACCGAGATCTTCTCGCAAAATTCGACATAAACTGGTGCGTGAAATGTTCAATTCTTGAGAACGATGACGTGTTGATGTTGATGGATTCTCAGCCACAGCTTCGATATTTTCGGGTGTATGCACTGTACGAGCACGTTCACGTCTTGGCGTACGAGCGCGCTCACGTCTTGGCGCATCAACAATGAAACCAGTTTTACGAACTTTAACAATAAACTTGCGTATACCGGGCACTATTGGTCCTTCTCTGCGACCAAATTTTGTACGACATTTTCGTGCAATTTCCGACCAATTGTCTTTGTTTTGGAAATAAATTTCCAATAAATCCCAACGTTGCTCAAGCGTAAATCGATACATTTTGTTCAGTGGAGATAATATACTGAATTTTGTGACAGAATATAATGACATAAGTATTGCCAGATTCGAAATAACCCGTGGTTCAAATTTAAACCGATAGATGACCCACCTGTTAGATGTTAATTTCGTAGAATATCAAGGCTAACTGATTCACTATCTCACGAAATCTCACCTATCTAACATTGCTCGAATTATTTTGCCATAGAGTTAAGAGATATGTTCCTTCTAGAGTCTATTTTAACTGAATTAAGTTATAAATTAAACAAGAAGGAAATAAAAGGAAAGAGAGAAAATTCCATTAAACGAATTGATTTTGCGTACTTAAACTATTAGTACCAGGTATCCCGACTACATAATTAAATATTTTGCTTTCGGAACTTGAGGCTCACTTCTAATTTATAGGCTTTTTATTATTCTCCGGATGAAAAAAGGCCACAAGATATTAGATTCCGCCAGTCGTGAAGGTTTTTACTTAGGGCGTTCTCCCTGCGAGCCATAATAAAGTCGATGTTAAATATTTAGCAGTCGAGACTTCGGCATCGCTGCTTATTCTTATTCTTCTGTACTTCGCCTACTTGTCGCCGTCGTTTTCTTCTTCTTCATCTTCTTATTTCGTAATTTAAAAGTTCTCTCGGAGTTGAAAAGTACTTCTCCGCTCCAGTTATACAATACGGTGGCTTCCTCTTATATACATTCACGTACATATATATATATATATATATATATATATATATATATGTACCTGCATATTTACATATAATACGTAGGATCTCACTGTCACTGCTATCATTTTATATTTATTTTCCGGAATGACTTTTCAGCTGTACTTGCATTTACGTTCGGGCAATTTTAATATTTTATTTTGCCGGATTAAAACTTGCTTTTTCAACTAAACTACTTAAATATTTAATCGTTCTGCACAATTAAAAAGTAGTTTATTATTCGTGCCGTCTTTGCACGGTTGCACAGACTTCGTAAAGTTAGCATGTTCTTCGTATTACATTATTTATATTCCAACTTTTAGTCCGATTAATTGTAATTACACGAGTCCCTAGACCGTACAAGATAATCGTCCTTTTTTTTAAGAGATCGCGTGTAAAGTGTTTAAGATTCAACGTTTGTCTACTTAAATAGTGACACTAAGGATATAGCTGTTTCGTCAAACAGATTACAACCAGATAATAAATTATATAAATTTACACTTTGCATAATGCTATCTTCATTATCACTTCCATTTACATATTCAATCGTGCGTACATTTTCTATATTTTTCGAACATTATCCACTGATGCATGTGACATGAAATTCCTACTAAATATTAATGTTTTAGGAAGTACACAGTCTGTCGCAGAGAAAAAAGTAATTCTTAGTGTCGCCATCTATTAAAAAAATATGCGTCGGTAAGGTAGATCTTTCACCAATGTTATGTCAAAGTATCATGCCATGTATCATTATTAGAAGCAGAGAAATGGCTCATAAAGTAACAGTGTATATTTGACATTGGTTGAAAAAGAATTTTGAACGAAGAGCAAATATCATGTCCTGTTTTAAACTCGCTAAATCGTTTACTGAAACGTTTAATTTGATGAAACAAGCGTATGGTGATGCGTGTTTATTGCCTACGGGTGTGTATGAGTGGTACAAACGATTTAAAGTCAGTCATCCGGACATAAATGACTACGAACATACTGGTGCAAAAAAATCTGTGGTTACGAAAAGTACCATCGAACTCGTGGGTGGATTTATCAGTAATGAGATGAAATCCTCATTGCGATACGAGGGAATGTAATTAAATATTTCCAATATTTCCTTAACTAAAGACACAGAAAGTGACGAAAACTTCAAGTATTCTATTGTAACTGGATAAGATGTGTATTTCACGACTTTGCTACTAACCCTTCTTTACAATAAGAGGGGAAGCAGTGTTGATTGTTCTTTTTCAACATTGAAGGGTATCGAGAAAGATACCAACTGACTTTAAGATCCCAGCCTTCCGAACTTTGTTCGAACCGTTGACTTCTCTAAACAACTATTGACATCTTAACGCTCTTACCACTGTGCTATTTCGGCTTTTGTTAATAAAAGAATTCTAAAAAATTACAGATTTAAGTAAATTACGTTAATATTTACACGAATATTATTAATTCTACAACAACTTTTGTATATTTAATACTTCTCATCGACGCTCTTTTTTATATAATTAATGTGTTAGCCATCATAATTTATTATTTTTTTAAAATTAAGTAGGTAATTAGAATTAGTAATATGTGGTCGTTCATTACAACCTCGTATAGTTGGTGATTTCCCGTATCAAGACGATACAGCGGTTTTCATTTAACGAATTGTTTACTTTACCGATACCGCATGGATAATAAAAAATAAATAAATCATTTCTTCTGATTCCTCGGAAAATTCTATTACTCACCATTTGAGTAACTATAAAGAAATTATGGAATATCTTAAGTCAGTAAATACACGACGTTTGAAAGTAAACTCTCAGAAATTGATTGTAACGAGAAAGAATGAGGTTGTTTTGATAAATACTTTATTGAATTCGCAGAAATGCCTAAAATAACACAGTAGCAAAAATTATTTATTTATTATTAACTGTAAATATACAAAATCAACTTATAGTTCTTGAAATCTTAACAGGCTTCCAACTTATGAAGAAATAAATTCTTTTCATTCTTTTCTAACCCATCAGTATTTCAAATAAGGATGAAATTAAATGGATTAGATTTACAAGAATGACTTGGAAAAATTAAGTTTGAATCCTCATATCCTTTTTATGAGGACAGATGATGCCTATCTAATTTCTAACAATTCATTTAAAAATTTCGATAGCGTGTAATATACAAAGGGTACTAGGAAAGTTTTGCAATATAACGCAACAATGAATCGTAGGAAGCTGCTTGTTACTGTATGTTGAGACATGTTCATACGTGCATAGTATCCGCCGCGCCATGTCGATGGGCTCAGTTATTCATTAACAGTGAGAGTGTAAAGTGCTTGCGATGGTATCGTGGTCACGAAATAAGATAAGGGCAGTTTTGCGTTATAATTTCGTGCGTGGTTTAAATATAGACCAGTGCTTCGAAGAAATGGCTCTTGCAGTAGGTGATGTTTGTCCACATCGCACAACGATACTCAGGTGGTATAGAGAATTCCAAAGGGGAAATTTAACTGTGGAGGATGCTGAGAGGCTGGGAAGGCCACGAACGCCGGTTACGGAGGAAAACGTTACTACTCTGAGGAAAATGCTTGGTGAGGACAGACGAGTGACCTACCAACAAATAGAAGGTATTTCAGGCCTAAATGCACCAACAATTCGTTCGATTCTGCATGATCATTTGCACGTGAAGAAACTTTGTTCTTTCTGGGTGCCGCATCGACTGACTGAAGAGCAGATGACATGACGTGTGACTTGGTGCCGGAAGATGCTAAAAAGTTCAGTAAGGGACATCGTGACAGGTGACGAGACTTGGCTGTACAATTACGATGCGCCGACTAAAGCTCAAAACAAAGTTTGGGCCTTTGATGATGAGGATACGCCCGTAGTTGTCAGAAAATACTGATCTGTAAAGAAGAAAATGATAGCTGTATTTTTCAAATCGAGTGGAATTGTGGAACGCGTCGTTTTGGACACACAGAAGACAGTCACAGCTAAGTGGTATACTGAACAGTGCCTGCCTAAAATCATTGGATCTATGAAGAACCTGCGGCCAAAGTCAAGAATGGACACCTGGTTCCTCCATCACGGTAATGCTCCAGCTCATCGCGCCAAAGCCTGCACCGAATATTTGACCACGACAGGATTGAAACTTCTCGAGCATTCACCCTACAGCCCAGATCATGCTCCCTGTGACTTTGCATTGTTCCCGCATGTGAAACTGAAGCTAAAAGGGAGGCGGTTTTTCAGTGATGAGGACCTTCTGCGGGCTTGGGACAACGAATGTGCTTTACTCCCTAGTGAAACTTGGCAGAATTGGTTTAAAGATTGGTTTCGGAGAATGAAGAGATGTATTGAGTGTAAAGGAAATTACTTTGAAAAAATTAAATAAGCAAAGCTGTATTGCAAAACTTTCCTAGTACCCTTTGTAATATATATTTTTCAAAGACGAAATATGTTACATTTGAAAATTTACTGAAATGCAACCAACTTTGGATAACAGTGACTTCTGGAATGCCACAGTTTATCTCTAAATTATGTTATTTAAAAGTAATGATATGAATATTGAAAATGATGTGGACCAGAACTATCAAATGCTATATAAACTCCAGAAATTACCAATAAAATTGATAATATTAGTCTGAACGTTCAAAAGATTTATATCGAGAAACTACTACCATTGTAAACATATCAACTGAAAGTGTACGTCAAAGTTTATATATGGAATTAGACATGTCTATTAAATTAAATTATTTAATTAAACATATAAATGCAAGTCTAGTGAATTAAATCAGACAACAAACACATAATTATAAAAAAAACACTTTTTTCATCTTAGTTTCTGGGCTAGAGCCGCGTCTTCGTCAGTTTTTGTACCGACGTTTCGTCACCACTTGTATGAGAGATTTAACAGTTGCCCTGAAAACTGTTTAGTTTTCAGCACGAGTGAGAATAATAAAACACATTTAGAATAACTTAATAATTCAAATATGTTGAGGTCTGTCTTTCAATTTAATCACTTAAGATTGATATATAACCCTTTTCCACATTGATTTTCTTATTCTGTATACGTACTTCGATAACTAAGCTGTCATCATTAACAGATAATTAAACAGTATCGCACCCGGAAAACTACGGCGAAAAACCCGCACGAAACAAATTTCGTACACGATCTGTACCGTCGAAAGCCAGAACGCACGGTGTGCGCTTTGGCCTTCATATCATCCTTAAGTGATTAAGTTGATCAACGACAGGCTCCATCAAAATTACCTTCTATCTTTCAAAATTAATATAATATAAAATACAAACTTTAAAACAGCCATACTATATCATACGTAATTTTATATAAAATATTTAGGTTGTTCAACTTTTCTACTACTATAAATAAGAAGTAACTGTACACCATTCTTAAGTATTTTTTAAATTAAATAATTGATTATTTTACGAATGCTTTTAACTAGTTTTTGCCAATATTTATATCACGTAAGTACAGTTTTATTCTTTACTTAAAACTAATTCTTCCTTAACTTTATTTAGATATATGTAAATATATTTTGAAGTTAATGATTTCTACACGTCATTTATTTTTTGGAGTAATTTGCTTTCTTAATTTCTAGATACCTTTTCAATCAATTAAATTATTTTGAATATTGTATTGAGATTTAGATACAATTATTTTCCTCTATAAATGCATATCTAACGTTTTCACTTCATAGAATTTTTTCATAGGTACCTGTTGTTATGTATACAAAAATTTATTTTGCGAAAATAAATCCTTTGCCGGTATATTAAATTACTATTCAGTTTAGGAGCTGTTCCAGTGGGAAAAAAGAACAGGAACTTATCTGGATCGAGATGCAATTCTTTCTTATATTTCCAACGTTAGAGACAAGATAAATCTTCTTTATAGGTTAAAGCATAAGTAAAATAACACCTTGTACTATATTTGAAGTTCAAATTTCTTGTTTATACCAAGTTTCTTTTTATTTTTAGCAGGAGATACAATTTATTGTACTAATTTCATTTTTGAATAAATTCCTCAATGGATTTTTTTCGGCATCCCCTCGTTCGTTGACTATCTCTTTTTAAAATAATTTCGACATTTTTGAATAAATTACATTTTTAAATAATAAAATCTTAATAATTAAATATAATACGAGGGTAGCCGTTTATATTTCGGCAATTGGCAACACTATTAGTGTTGCCTCTGATCTGATGTTGCATCGTCATTTTTGAAAATATATTTACCTTGATAACAGCTTTATGACATGTCTCGGTATTAGTAACACCAGCGTGCATAAGATCCTGCATGAACATTCAGCCGTTAAGAAGCTATGTTCAGATTGGGTATCACATAATTTGACAGCTGCTCAAAAAAAGGATTCGCGTCGATTGGTGCCAAGAAATTCACAAAAAATACAATGGCGGTGCTTCAAAGAACATTTCTAAAGTCGTCACAGGTGATGAATCTTGAATCAATACGTATAAGCCCGATAGTAAACAGCAGTTGACTGTGTGGGTATTCCAAGATGAACCAAAACCAACAAAACTTCTTCGCGCTCGAAGCATATCGAAAGAACCTGTGTTTTCGGAAAAACCGCCTTTAGAGAGTTGTAGAACGGTCAATTTCGAATGGTACGCATTGTCATGGTGGATAATGCGAGCTCTCATAGGTCGGTTCAAACAATTGAATGTTTGACTGGGCAAAATAAAAATTGATCAACCATCCGCCGTATAGCCTGATCCAGCACCTTGTGATTTCTTTTTGTTCCCACACGTGAAGAATAGACTTCGTGTTCAACGGTTTTCTACGCCGGAAGAGGCATTCAAAACTCATATTTTGGAGGTACCGCTTTCACAGTGGCAGCAATGCTTTTCAGATTGGTTTAAACGAATGCAAAAGTGCATTGATTTTCAAGGAGAATATTTTGAAAAGTACTAAAACTACTTTCGAAAATAAAAATTTTTTTTCGTTTGCCCTTCCCGAAATATAAACGGCTACGCTCGTATATGCAAATCTGTATTTTGAGTAAATACATGAGTTACATTACACTCTATCTGTGTATATTACCATAGGCTGTTTATTATTTAATGGACTTGTCTATTTTAATACTACACAAGTAGAAAATTAAATACAAAGAAGTAAAACATGACTTTCAGTAATAGTTACTAAGATGTAAAATACTGCGATATATTACATTTATTTAAATTTTATTGAATATTAGCCATTGTTTTTTATTATACAGCTGGTAGACAATTCTATTGTAACATACATACACACTTACATGTAAATACATATATTCAGTGTTGTAATCTCAATTTTAAAGTTCAAGGTGTATCCTGCCATAAATACTGATATAAAGGTTTTTAAGTACAAAAAGAAAACTGCAAGTTGGATTTAAATTATTTTTTGACAGTCTATTTTTGCAATAGTAAGCTACAAAATACAATGCAAATTACTCGAAATGACCGCCATTTGCCTTAATACAACGCCGAAGTCTACAGGGCCACTCATCAATCGCTGTACGGATGATATCCATGGGAAAATTGTCGACTGCTTCTGTTAACGCTTGCTTCAATGATTTCAGATTGCGATGGGGTCTTCTACAGACCATGCCCTCTAATATTGACCACAGTTTGTAGTCGAGCGGATTTAGGTCTGGGCTTGCTGACGGCTAATAGTCAGTACTAATAAACTCAGGTACATGATTTTCAGGCCATTGCTGAGTCGTTTTGTCCTTGTGAGCGGGCGCAGAGTCTTGTTGGAATATCCATGGTTAGTTTTGGAACACGGTGTAGTTCAGGGGCTCCACTACATTGCTTAAAATGTCTCGTTGATAGTTTTTGGCCGCTGTTTTAACACCTTTTCACAAAAATGCAAGGAAGTGACACCGTCATAGGATACTCCCCACCAAACCATCACTGAAGCAGGAAAATGACCTCGCTGAATCCTTGGCACCACTTCACTGGCTTCCTTGGAGAACCGTGCATACACCCTATCATTCTGCTTGTTAAAAGTTTCTTTCACGGTAAACATTTTTTCATCAGAAAACAGAATTTTTTGTAACGCTCTTTGCCGTACAACGATATCAAGTGTCTGCATTTTTTCCTCCTATTCTTTTTTAATTCAACGTTAAGGCGCTGTCCTGTTTGTCGTTTGAAAGCTCCAAGTCCTAGGTCTTGTTTAATGATACGGCTCATGGTTCTCGGAGCAATACCCATTTCACGAGCCATGATTTTCTGTTTGCGGACATGATGTCGATTGATGGTCCCGCATCAATCGACATCATGTCACAGCATTGATGGCCTGTGGTGTACGAACTATGCGAGGCCTGCCAGATCTTTTACGGTCGATTACATTTCCAGTATCAATGAATAACTTAACAGTACGATACACAAACACACGCGTAATATTTAACGGTTTCAATAAATCAAAAATACGGGCTCTTTCTATTCCACACTTATGAAGTGCAATAACCGCAATACGGCTCTCTTTATCCAACCATTCCATAATGACGACTCACGCTATAGTGAAATTGTTCGGCATTTTTGTAAAGCATATATCAAATGTCAGAACTGCCAACATAAAATTTTTGTACTTTCAAGTTATCATCTGCAAAAAGGTGCGTTTACACTTGTATCAATACTTATGGCAGGACTAGGTATAATATATACAATCGCTCAAAAAAGTGTTCGTACACCCAGTGAATATTGAACATCATCAAATGTAAACATTCGACTATGATAAAGCATACTTACTTCCATTTGACAGCGATAAAATCTCTAAAATTCTCCAATAATAGCAATATGAAAACTGTTATCATTTACAACTACAGAATTTACTAAATATTCATTGAATGTCTCAGAAGTTTCAATACACTTTTATTTAAAATATTTCTCTTTTGTATGCCATAAATGTAGAATGAATTCCGTAAATCCTTTTCATGGTATGACATATTTGTGAAAAATAAGCATTTGATGCCTTTACAAAGGCAAGTTGTAAAACTACACACATGTCTGATAATATACGCGATTTAATAACACTACACAAAGAGAAAAAGCTCGTAGAGCAAATTTATCGAAAAAGCGTGTTCAAAATGAACTGTTGAAATCGTACCAAGAAGTAAACGTTTAAACATTCTAAATGAGTACAATCAACTGTTACAAGAGGAACGGGGAAGCTATCAATTTATTATTTTAATTGGTTCCTCAAGGAGTGTAGTAACAGAGATTAAGTTGAAGCATCGTCAGCAAATAATGTAATGCTCCCTGTATCGTCCGTAAGTAAAGATTACACAGGCCAACCAGTAAATATTTTTAAAAACTTTTTTCAAAGTTCAACCTGTTTCTTATGTATTTTGGTGTGCTAAATCCAAATTGTCAATCAGTTTTTTTTCTACCACGTACCAATTTTTCGCAATCTTTATTTTTTGTTGGGTATGATAGTATTAAAATATATAGTTAAGATGTAAAGGTACCTAATTTATTATCAGAGTATAATTGAAAAATTTAACATTTTATTATTGCAAAGGTAGCGTAAGTTTGAATATGAACAGTTTTTTTACTTATTAATCTAAAGTTTTGTATTTCCTCAACCTCTTCACAGTAAAAGTTCGAGTGTAGCTTTTCCTTTTATATGATGCTTCTGGAGTTGCTCGCAGAAGGGTTCAACAGTAACCTTCCATCATGTTGACATTCCAACGACCCTGATACCGTTTCTCCATCTGCTTTATATCTTGGTGGAAACTCTCCTCTTGTTCCTCACTTACAGCTCCAAAATTGTCAAAAAAAAATTTAAAGGCGAGTGTAAAAAATGCATCCTCACACTCATGTTACATCCAAGTTCTCGAAATGTTTTCAACATGTTTTGAACTATATTTTCGTAATTAGGGTCTTTCTGATTGCCTAAAAACTTCAAAACAACTTGTTTAAATGCACCCAATGCATAAATAACATAAAGTAAACATGCGAGGAAACTTCCTCCTGTGGTATTTTAAAGTTCATTTTCGGATTCAGCACGTCAAAAAATATAAAGGGGATACGAAACGTCGGCAGTTATACCCGTGACGCTGTTCCAGCTCGGAAGCCCAGAAGAAGATAGTAGAGACCACGACCGCGGAAGTCTACGTACCAGAGGAGCCAAATTTATATTATTATTTTCATGGTTGGCTTGTGTTATTAGTAAAAATTAAAAATAATAGTGGTCTCAAAAACACAACCCTATAGTACACCATCATCAAATTTTAATAAAATCAAACACAATATTCTACTACTTAGAAACAATTTTAATGAACACTACATTAACTTAGTACTAAAGTTAGTAAATTATTAATTATAAATTCAGTATGGTTTTTGTCCAGGGCTCGAGATAAATTCAAAAACAAACCAATCGCTTAACTAACGGCCCCTAAATTATCGTAAACGTTTTGAGCTAATTGTACATATTCGGTAAAACGATCTTTCCTGAAAGAATGTTCGAATGTCGGCAGTATAAAATAAATATATGAATTCAATAACTGCCAATAAATTATATTTTCAAATTTTTGATGGCAATATTTAGTATTGTAATAAAGTTAAAGACGCCGTTAGTGAGTACGTTGATTTCATATATTTACCTAGTCAAGTCATAAATGCTAGTACACAGAAAAATAGACGCCAAATGAAAACGAATTAATATTTTTAAAAAAAATTTTTTTTGTTTTTATTGGGTTATTCAATGGCTACAAATCTTAGAGCAACTTATTCGAAATGACTTCCATTTGCCTTCCAGCACGACTTGAGACGATGTAGCCACTCATCGATCGCGAAACGCACACATAGGAAAATTGTCCACTGCACAGACAAGGGCTCGCTTCAATGACTCAATATTTGGATGCCCTCTAATACGGACCACAACTTGTAATCCAAAGGACTGAGGTCTGGACTACCAGCTGGCCAGTCATCCGTTGATATGATGTCCGGAACGTTGTTTTTGAGCCACGGTTGAGTCGTTTTTGCTTTGTGAGCTGGAGCAGAGTGTTGCTGGAAAGTACATGGTTTATTGGTGAATATTGATTGGTTGAGAGGCTTCACAATGGGTTCCAAGACGGTCGATTGATATGCTTTGACCGATGTTTTTACTCCTTTCTCACAAAAATTGAGCTTGGTAACGCTATCGTAGCTCACTCCCCACCATACCATTACAGACGCGGGATGTTGGCCTCTTTGAACACTCAAGATGAGTTGGGATGCTGCTCTGGATGACCGAGCATACACACGATTGTTCTGTTTATTGAACGATTCTTCTACGGTGAAGATTTTCTCGTCAGTAAATTTGTCTGTGAGCGTTCTTCGCGTACCGGCTGGGTAACGCTTTCGATTTTCGCTTGCATTTTTCCTTCAATGCGGCCGTAAGCAGGTGTCCAGAGTGTCGCTTGTACGCGCTGAGTCCCAAATCTTCTTTGATAATGCGAGACATGGATTTTTGCGAAATTTGCATTTCCCGCGACAAGATTTTCTGTTTTCGCAGCGGTTTTCGGTCGATTCGTTTCTTCACGGCTTTGATCGCTTTCCGAGTTCTCACAGTGCGCGGGCGGCCGGATCTTTGACGGTCTCGTACTCCACCAGTATCCTCAAACAACTTCACAGCACGATACACAAAATTACAAGTGATTCCAAACAGTCGCAACGTCCGAAAGATATCGCCTTTTCCACGTTGCATTTTAGTAGGCCAACTACAACAATACGATTTTCAATGTCGCCCCATTCCATGATTGTAAACAATTAATGTCAAAAACTTTTTACGTCACAATGAAGCATAAATGTCAACTGTCAAATCGCAATCAATACGAAATGGATGCGCCTACTGTTGCATTCGTAATGAGTGCGTTCAGTTGTGTACCAGTATTTATGACTTGACTAGGTATTTTTCTTTTTGATCAATTAATTAATATTTCACAATTTCGTCGCTTCACTATTTCCGTCTCTTTAAAATTCTAAATTACGTAGTTCACAAATAACAATACGAATATATTTAATTAACTTGTTAGTATAGGAAAATAAACATGTTATGGATTAATTATTACCGGTTTGTTATTAGTATTATTCATGGTTCATATCGATATAGCCCATGGAAATATACGGCGTTAATATGATAGAAAAAGTTCGAATTAATGATTTTACGGAATATTCTATGTTCAAAACATGTTTTTAATATTTATAAACGTCGGTAGCAATTGGCAACAGTTGAATATTTAATTATATATTCAGTTTTTACCGTAGCTCCATTAGCGCTTAATTTGTCGGTATTTATAATTTCTATATCCCGATATTCAAATGAGCAAATATAGAAAATGTGCTCACCGATAGTGAATTTTGGGACCGTAAATTAGTGGTCTTTATGTGTCAATTAAATACTGTATATATGTACACTGAAATTATTTGTTTTACATTACATTTATTTCAACATTAGCTCATGTACGTCCGTATACGAGAGTGGGTTGAAAAATCCACGGTATGAAAGAAAAGAAAAGAACTTTGCTATTTGAAACTGCGTTTATTTTTCAATATAATCCCTATCATCTCAATAAATTTAGGTCTTGATAAAGTTTAGAAACCTCAAGTGCGTTAAAATAAGCATCTACAGCGGCTTTATCATCGTTGTCTGTTGAGAATTTGTGACCTACAAGCCTTTTAGAAGTGTAAAATGCAAAGCAGCAAAAAATCGAAACCTAATTCGTCAATTTTTTCTATAGCAATCATCAATTTGCATAAGGCCTAGCCACTACAATGTTTCTGTTAACTCTAGCCTCTTCCGTTGCATGGAATCACTCAATTTATACAATTGTACCAACATATTTCCCAAGTAATTGTGAAATTGTCTAGTATACGAGGTGTGGCTATTAAATAACGAGGCTGACGCTGCTACAGAAGAAGTGCGCATGAACCAAACGCCAACGACTGACAGCTATTTATCGTGAAGCCTTCTCTTTCGAATGCAGTGCCTCTCGCCTCTGTAAATAAATCAGTAAAGCCGTAGCCTTCGTTCGCATTAGAGTTGTTTTTTTTGCTTCTCCGGAATAGAGCAACGAATTGTTGTAAAATTTCACATGAAACTTGGAAAACCTGCTACTGAAACTAATAATTTATTGAAAGAAGTGCATGGCAATAAATGTTTATAGCGTGCACGTGTTTTTTAAGTGATTTAAGCGTTTTCAAGATGGCGGAGAAGGCGTTGAAGATGATTCACGCCCGGGTCGCCCTTCCACGTCAAAGACGGATGACAATATCAAAAGAATCGGTAATCTGGTTCGATCTGACCGTCGGTTAAGTATTCGCGTGATTGCAGAAACTGAAAGAATCCGTACATCAAATTTTACATAACAATTTCTCCACCAAGACAAGGCACCGGTTCATTCCGCATTGTCAATTAAAAGGTTTCTAACCTAGTACAGCATCTCAGTGTTAGACCATCCGGCTTATTCGCCGGATCTTGCGCCGTGCGACTTCTGTCTGTTTCCTAAGGTGAAATCTGAATCAAAGGGAACAAAATTTGAGTCCGTTGAAGCTATGAAAGCGAAAGCGCCACGCGTTCTGAAGGAGCTGACAGAAGAAGATTTCCAGCACTGTTTCGAACAATGGGAGATTCGCATGGAGCGTTCTAGGGATGGAGGAGGGGTGTATATTGAAGGCGATAATAAGTAAATATGTATGAAATCAAAATAAAATATTTTACAGCGTCAGTCTCGTTATTTAATAGCCACACCACGTAAGCTGGAGAAAAACAATTCTATTGAAACTCTACTAAAGAGAAGTACTACTTTCTTTTGATGATTATAGGCTTTCTAAGTACTTTGTGCCCCGCTCATCTTTTCTATTTCATGGTCATTTGTGTTCAATGCTGTTGTAAACTTCTTTTAAGCTATTTTTCATACCCACTTATGATTTCCTTCAGAAATGGATCATTTTCTTCACATATTAGCAGAAAATAACAAACGTCGATGCGACTGAGAAAATACTTTTCTTTTGGAACATGAAACACGAATATCCAGCTTTGATATAAAATTAAGTCGTATTACATGGTCACGAATGATTGACGTCGGCAAATTTATTCTCGTAGTACTTTCTCGTATTGTTCTTCAGCTGCGTTTTGCTCTCGTCAGCTTCAGCTGGTCCTCTAGGACGAGGCGTATTCTTGACATTGGAGTTGCCAGAACAAAATTTTGCAAATCAGTTTTACCACTGGCACTCTGTTAGGAAATCTTTTTCATATGCTTCCCACTTTTTTCTTGCTTCCACTGCGTTATTGCCTTTTCGGTAATAAAAAAAGTATGCCGAAAATACTCTCTTTTATTTTTAATTTTTAAAATTACGACAAAAGCAAGCGAAGACAGAGAATCAAAAACTTTAACTCTTTATAAATAAATATTGAAATGTAAGCTGTCAAAATAATGACAGTAGGCCTCAGAATCAAGTTGACTAATTAAAAATACCACTCGCGAGAAAAGACGAAATTGCTTTACGAACAAATTAATATTTGGGCTCCTTAAAGAAAAGTGAATTTTTTAATAAAGAAATGGTAGAAGCGCCGTATAAGTCCTTGTTTATTTTGGAGATTTACATTTCTAAAAACGAAATTTAAGACCTTGTTTGTCGTTGGCGACGAGAGTTATTTTTATTAATAAAAATTAGATTTCTAGAAAGTAAATAATTATCTCTTGTAATCATTAAATCTAACATTTGATATGTAGAAAATAAATTGACTCTTTAACATATTATATAAATAGTAACATAAAATTTAGTTTAAAATAATAATAATAATGCGCAGTTTCAGACTATTTTTGTGTTACCGCGACAAGTTCTTTCCCTATCAAGATAAATTGTCAAATTTCAGATCACTACGTTTATTATTTTGTTATGAGAACTCTTTATTTAAGAGATCCTTGAAGATTTTGACGGACGAGATGGATAGTATTGAAATTCGTGCTTCCATTCAGTACTTCTTCTTGGAAGGCTTGTCAGCAAGAAATATTCATAATGAGACGAAGGACAGTCTGAAGAAGATGAGACTTGAGTTCATTATTATACGCCCTGAACAAAAGACAATCTAAATAGTGACGGCACATCAGGTGCTCACTCTTAAAGGAGGCGATAGCTCTTTCATGTGTAGAAAAGGCAATATCTTCCATTCTTTGGGATGCAAAAAGTATTCTTCTTGATGCCTTTCAAAACCATCGTACCTGTGATGATTTTGAAAAAATATTACGCGAGTTTTTTAAACGAATTAAAACAAACAATTAATGGAAAGCGTTTTGGTTTAGCTAAGAAAAAGATTATTTTTCTCCAAGATATTGCATGGCTCCAAACAAGCCTATTGCAAAGCTATAGGCTTGTGTGTCTTTTGATTACCACTATTTTTCACTCCAACGATGGTAAAACCGCTGAAGATGCTTATTTTGACGAACTTGAGGTTTCTGAACATAGTCAAGACCTAAACATATCGAGGTGATAGGGATTATATTGAGAAATAAACACAGTTTCAAATACAAAGTTCTTCTCTTTACTTTCATACCATGGATTTTTCTAAGTCTGATAAAAAAACTATTTTTCACCAAGATATTGAACGGCCTAATACAAGTCTTGTTGCTATAGCAAAAATTAACGAATTAGGTTTCGATTCTTTACCGCTTAGTATATTTTGACCACCACCATTTTCCACTTCTAAAAGGCTTGTAGGTTAGAAATTTTCAACAGGCAACGATGATAAAGCCGTTGTAGATGAGGCTTCTGAACTTTATCAAGACCTAAATGTATCGAGGGATTATATTGAAAAATAAGTGCAGTTTCAAATTATCCTTTTCCTTACTTGCATACTATGGATTGTTCACCCCACTTTCGTATGGGGATGTACAGGAGTTAACGTTGAAATAAATGTAATGTAAAACAAATAATTTCAGCATATATATAGTATGTATAGCATTTAATTGACACATAAGACCACTAATTTATGAAAACTTTTCCCATAACGTTCTTTTACGTACTTTCTAACAAAGAAGACTTATAACGGTTCATGAATAATCAACCATAGATTTCATTGCATACTGTGTGTGTGTGTGTGTGTTTGCACTCGTTCGTATTTCCGTTTAATGTGCAATGAAACGTAAACAAAACTCTCGTCCTCTGATGTTAATTCAAGGATAACGCCTAATTCAGAATCTGCTACGAAAAGGAAAGCTGTAATGGGTACCGAAAAGGAGGGTTGGATAGTAAACCGCGCTGGGTTTGACCAAAAACCACTAACTTCCAGTCCGCGGGCGATATTCGCTACGGGCGCGCTATTAAACAAGGTCCATTCCGTAATACCGCAGATCCCGAGTGACCGTGCGGACCTTTTGGTCTGTTCTATATCCAATTAGTAACTTATTAATATTGATATTGCACTTTCGTTGAACGTGCCGCTACATATTCCGTATAAAATTACGAATGCAAAGCAGTTTCGCACGCATCTCGGCGAATATGTTCCCGTAATAATCGAATGAGAGAGAACTTTTCGGTAAATAAACTCGTATTTATCTGGTAGCAGAAAAAAAAACACTTATACGCTAGAGTAATAAAACGTAAGTATACACTTTATATGTAAATTGTGATGGATAAATATTGATTTTTCTATCTGCTTTCGGGTTCTTTTGAAATTATAGAATGTGTATATATATATATATATATATATATATATATATATATATATATATATATATATATATATACTACCGTCCATTTTAGTTCGGACACTCAAAAAAATTTAAAAATTCAAGTAATTCTAACGTTAAATACACAAAGATATTTTAAACATTTCGCTCATCGAAGAAACCCCCCTTTTTCCCGAAGAACTACCCGTACAATTCGAGGCATTTGTTTCACGAGTTTTTCGAAGACTCTATTCAGTATACTATTTCATTCGTCTTGCTATGTTCCACAGGTGATTTGTTGAGGTTGGACACACTTTTGGGACCCTCCTATCCAATTCATCCCATAACAATTTTTTGGAGTTTAGGTCGGGGCTTTGCAGTGGTCATGTCATTATTTCTAAGGTATTATTGTTTTGTTCGCGATTTAAAAATTCTTGCATAATACTGCTGAATGTTTGGAGTCGTTGTCTTGCATAAATAGAAAATTTTCGCCGGTTAAACGTTGTCCCGATGGTATCGCGTTTTCTTGCAATATTTCTAAATAACCCTACTTTCGCAAAATACCGTTAATTCGCTCAAGTCCCCTGTGCCAGCGTAGCGAAAACAACCCTAAATAAGCACAGAACTTCTTTCTTATTTAATGGCTGGCACTATACAATCCCGCAGAATTCGTTGATCACGCGCTCTTCCTACAAAAACACCCCTTGATTGTCCAAACACTTCAAACTTTGACTCATCAGTCCATAAGACCCTTTTCTAGTCCTTCTGTGTTCAATTTCTGTGTGTTTCTGCTCAATGTTGCCGTTTTTACCTATTTCCCCATCGAAGTAAGAGTTTTTTCTACAGCAATGCGGCCTTGGAAATTTGCAGCTTTTAATCTTCTTTTCACCATAGTAACAGAAATCTTTCTTTCACGATCGTGATTCATTTCTGCGGCGATTTTGAGTGCTGTCAGTCTTCTATTTCGTTTACTTGGCAATTTTATACGCTCATCGTCGGCGTGAGATTTTATTCGCTCACGACCTGAACCAACCTGCCGTTGATGTCGCCGAATTTATCGCTAACAATCGATTTATTAACATGTGTCTCTTCGGAAATTTGACCCACTGAATAACCTTCTTGATGAAAAGTAATAATTACGGAACGTTTTTCTAAACTTAATAGTTGTCCTCTCGGCATTTTAAGAAGTACTCATAAAAAAATACGGTCTTGTCAGTAATGTGCACGCTGGCAAGTTTATTTGAAAACTAATGCATATTTCGGTACACAAGACTCTTTGGGGTGAAGGCAGGTAAGTTTCGCAAGTTTTTCACTTGGAAGATTAACTCAAAAATAATCGTATTTATGGCGGTTACATGAAAATGTAAAACGTATGTGTAAAAGAATTTGGAAAGTAGTTTACAAAAAAAAAACAAAGTACATGAACACTAGTGTAAGATCGAAAATGCTATAAAAATGCAGTTGAAAAAACCTAACCCAGACAATCATTCGAAAGAGGGAGAGCAAACTAACTGAAAAATTATGCAGAAATATAGAAGGCATTCAAGAAAGAAAAGTGGAAATATTGAACAATTAAAGGCATCAAGAGTACGTGCCAAGATATGTAAAATATAAAAACACCGCGCTCTTACGCGCTGGCAAAAGCTATTTTACTCTAGGTACTACATAAAACGAAGAGACTTCTAATGGAATTAACAAATATTTATGGTCTGGGTGCTCGCAATATTGTATTCTATCAATCATGCATGGGATCTATTATAAAGACGTGTAGAAATTCAGGAAGTCCCACAACAAGAAATCCACTGGTTTAAAATTAATTTTCGAGAAGAAAAATTTCAAATAATCTTGTCAGTCTTATGACTAATTGTATTTGGATATCGAGAAAACTGTACTTAATTGCATTAAATACGCAGTTATATAGTACTTTAATTTTTAATAATATCAAAACAGTCATCTTAGGCAACAAAGGAATGCCAAAAAAAACGAGCTAGATAGTTAAAAAATTTATTATTTTTGCCTCGAATATACGGATCAAAATTATGGAGTCTTGGAAAAACGAACAAGTAACATTCAGCGACATCAACGCACAGGCAGCTTAAAAGATCCGGCACGTTCAAATCGTAAGCGAATAACATCTCACGCCGACGGTGAGCGTATAAAATTGCTGAGTAAACGAAATAGGAGACTGACAGCATCCAAAATCGCCACAGAAATGAATCGCGACCGCGCAATAAAAATGGATGACTGGGAAAAGGTCTTATGGACTGATAAATCAAAGTTTGATGTGTTTGGACAATGGAGACGTGTTTTTGTAAGAAGAGCGAGAGATCAAGGAATACTGCGGGATTGGATAGAGCCAACTGTCAAACAAGGAACAAGTTCTGTGCTTGTTTGGGGTTGCTTTTGCTTCGTCGACACAGGGGACTTGAAACCAACCGAGGGTATTTTGCGAAAGGATGGTTATTTAGAAATATTGCAAGAAAATGCGATACTATCAGGGCTACATTTAATCGACAAAAATTGAAAATTTTCTGGCGGCAGGCGGCAGGAATGGAATTTTTATGAAAAACAGAGCAGATTATAACGAACCATCTGAGGAACGAAATTTTTCACTAATAGAAAAAATCTACTAAGTTGGTAGAGCAGAAGAGAAAAACACCTTGAAAAACATAGTATGAAAAGGTATTCTCGCCTTTTCATACTATATTTTTCAAGGTATTTTTGTCTTCTGCGTTACTGGTCTTACTTCGTATGTGAGTAGTAAAATACAGGCGGCAGAATGAGATTTTTATGAGAAACAGAACAGATTATGCCGAACAATTTAAGAAACGAAATTTTTCGCCAATAGAAAAAATCAAATAAGTTGGTTTGGACATACAAAAGGAGTAGTTAAGGAAAAGCTATTACGCAAAAAAATATGAAATAAGACCAGTAAAGCAGAAGACAAAAACACCTTGAAAAACATAGTATGAAAAGGTATTCTCGCCTTTTCATACTATGTCTTCTGCTTTACTGGTCTTGCTTTATATGTTAGTACTAAAATACAGGCGCCAGGAATGAGATTTTTATGAAAAACAGAACAGATTATGACGAACCATCTAAGGAACGAAATTTTCCGCTAATAGAAAAAAATCAAATAAGTTGGTTTGGACATGCAAAAGGGGTGGTAAAGGAAAAGCTATTACGCAAAAAACATACGAAGTAACAACAGTAAAGCAGAAGACAAAAACACCTTAAAAAACATAGAATGAAAAGGTTTTCTCGCCTTTTCATACTATATTTTTCAAGGTGTTTTTGTCTTCTGCGTTACTGGTCTTACTTCGTATGTGAGTACTAAAATACAGGCGGCAGGATGAGATTTTTATGAAAAACAGAGCATATTATGACGAACCATCTAAGGAACGAAATTTTCCACTAATAGAAAAAAATCAACTAAATTGGTTTGGACATGCAAAAGGGGTGGTAAAAGAAAAGCTATTACGCAAAAAACATACGAAATAAGACCAGTAAAGCAGAAGACAAAAACACCTTGAACAACATAGTATGAAAAGGTATTCTCGCCTTTTCATACTATGTTTTTCAAGGTGTTTTTGTCTTCTGTGCTAAAATAAAACAGGAATGAGATTTTTATGGTCTTACTTCGTATGTTAGTAATAAAATAAAGGCAGCAGGAATGAGATTTTTATGAAAAACAGAGCAGATTATGACGAACCATCTAAGGAACAAAATTTTCCGCTAATAGAAAAAGATCAACTAAATTGGTTTGGACATGCAAAAGGGGTGGTAAAGGAAAAGCTACTACGCAAAAAAACATACGAAGAAAGACCAGTAAAGCAGAACACAAAAACACCTTGACAAACATAGTATGAAAAGGTATTCTCACCTTTTCATACTATGTTTTTCAAGGTGTTTTTGTCTTCTGCTTTACTGGTCTTGCTTCGTATGTTAGTAGTAAAATACAGGCGGCAGGAATGAGATTTTTATTAAAAACAGAATAGATTATGACGAACTATCTAAGAAACGAAATTTTCCGCTAATAGAAAAAAGCAACTAAGTTGGTTTGTGCATGCAAATGGGGTGGTAAAGGAAAAGCTACTACGCAAAAAAACATACGAAGAAAGACCAGTAAAGCAGAACACAAAAACATCTTGAAAAACATAGTATGAAAAGGTTTTCTCGCCTTTTCATACTATGTTTTTCAAGGTGTTTTTGTGTTCTGCTCTACTGGTCTTACTTCGTATGTTAGTAGTAAAATACAGGCGGTAGGAATGAGATTTTTATGAAAAGCAGAGCATATTATGACGAACTATCTAAGGAACGAAATTTTCCACTAATAGAAAAAAATCAACTAAATTGGTTTGGACATGCAAAAGGGGTGGTAAAAGAAAAGCTATTACGCAAAAAAACATACGAAATAAGACCAGTAAAGCAGAAGACAAAAACACCTTGAAAAACATAGTATGAAATTTTGAAGGGGATATCCAAGTAAAAAAAAGGGTAGATGGGTTAAGGATGACAGAAAGAAAGAATTTAATTCTATTTTAAAACATTTTATTCTTAACCATATTAAATTCTTATAGATGCTTATGCAAACAGAAGTTCTCATACTTGCAACTAATAATCACGCGAAATGTTTCGTTTGCTTTTATTTCCATGGGAAAATAAAGTATACAAGTATATAAACTTGTAATGTCTAGTTTATAAACGTATACACTCCGCGCAACATGAATAGGACCACCCGACTTGTTGCAAGCTTTCGGTGGTTTGAAAAACAATTCATTTACTAAAAATACAATGCAAGTTTGTAATGGTATGATATGGCAAATAATACGCATTATTGCGCAATAGTGCCTAACGTTATGCATTGGGTGACGTAAGTACCACATACATATAAAATGCACCGCGCCGGTTGGATACGACCAGTATTTAATAGTAAGCTACCGGATGAGTGTCGAGTTACAACGTGTATCCGGATAAACAAACATCTGTAATTAAGGGTATTGTGCAACGATGGGACGACAGAAGTGCTTAAGTATGGAAGAAATTGGAAAAATTAAAGCGTTTCATCAAGAAGGGTATTCCTCAAGGGCTACTGCAAAGAAAATAAGTCGATCACACCAGGTTGTGAACAATTTTATTAGGGATCCCGAGAATTATGGAAAACGTTTTAAAGGGCGAACAACATCCGTTACAACTAAGAGAGAACGTCGAGCCATATTACGCGAAGCATCGAATTCGGCATTAACGGCAAGACAAATCGCGAATAACGTTGGAACGAATGCATCGGTAAGAACTGTACAGAAGTTACTGAAGACCTGTCCGCATTTAAAACGTTTGAAAATTAAACGACGGCCTCCTTTAAGGGAATTTCAGCGCACTGCACGTCTTCAATTTGCTCGAGCAAAAATGGGGTGGACAAGAGAATGGCAAACTGTTATTTTCAGTGACGAGAAGAAGTTTAATTTAGATGGCCCGGATGGGTTTTCTTATTATTTCCACGATTTACGTAAAGATGAAGTGATTCAGTCACGAAGGCGAGCCGATGTTGGTTCAGTCATGGTATGGGGAGCTGTTTCCTATAACGGACCTGTTGATTTAGTAATAGTGAAGGGCAGACAGAATTCGGAAAAGTCCGTCCAGCTGCTGCAACAGGTGAAAGACAAATTTTCCAACGTTATGGCAGGTGGGCCATTTATTTTCCAACAGGATAATGCCAGTATTCACAACGCGCGCATTGTTCAACGCTGGTTTCAAGAACAAGGCATGGAGGTTCTCGATTGGCCATCGCTCTTTCCCGACCTGAACATCATAGAAAATGTTTGGGGATGGTTGTCGCGTAAATTGTACTCCAATGCTACCCAATTCAGTTGCGCTGACGAACTAGAGCAGGCGCTGAAACGAAGTTGGGCGGAACTTCCCGTTGATTAGTTTAGAACCCTGTATAATTCCATTCCATCCCGACTATTTGAGGTTATAAGAAATAATGGCAAAAGTACTCATTATTGAACAATAAAGTATTTTGTTATTGCAAACGAATCTTTTATTTTGTAGATTGGTCGTATTCAAGTGGCGTTTAATTACTCTACTTATTGTCATTAGTAACGTACATTTGCACTGACTTTTACAAAAATTATATTTGGTACCTACATACATCTTTTTATCAACCCTCTTATTTTCGAAAATAACAATTCCAGCGCGCTACCATGTTTATACCAACTACAAATGTCATATATGCAGTTGGTCCTATTCATGTTGCGCGGAGTGTATATATGTTTTTCTTATTGACACTTACTTAGATGGCAAAAAATAAACCAACAAAGAACAACACGTTATAACATGGCATGGACATAAAACTGGAATAATATTAATAAATTTACGGTTTTGTTCTTATGTCCCGCCGGTGTGCGAGGAAATAAACTCGATAATAACACGATTAATGCACGACATTACCATAAAAAATATCCGTGGAAATCAGCGATTGCAACACAATGATTGTCGGTTTGTTCGCAACACAAGAAAAAAAGAAATTCCATCTCCTTCTCTCACCGCAACAATTCAAAGGAATAATAATAACCGTTCATTAACGGCCAATGTATCAAGTAAGCATAATGGAAATTATAAAAATTGCAACGGAAAAATTACCGATTCACGTGCAGGTATAATCGCCACCACAAACATGCGGTTAGACTAATAACTGTGTTCCTAATGCAAGTTCGCATATGTTCAAATGAGGAGGATTCCTGGACAGGTTTTTGTGAAATGTGCAACATAACAACTCATCAGTTTAACTATTCGTATAGACGTTTCCGAAAGTACCTTCGCATTTTGTTACAAATACTATTTCAGTTGTCCCAAAATAATGAAAGCACAATTGCCTTTGATCATATACGAAGGTAGTCTAAAAACTTTCCGACCTAACAAAGATTCAAGACATTTGAGATAACAATCAACCATTGTGTATAATCTTTGAAGTTTAGAAATAAAGTGTTTGTAGTGACGTAAATGGTTAAATGATCGAGAAACAATGCTTTAATCGCTTTAAAACAACTGACTGTATTTTTTTCAAATTCTCAATGATTATTATCAAGATTATGATTAGTTATTTTAACTTATCGGGCAACGATTCATTCAAGTGATATAATAAATATTCTTCGGATCGCAGATCGACAAGAACCTGAGATTCACCAGATTTTTTATTATTTTATTGCCATCTTTGTGAACCCCCATTCGCATTTATATATAGTCTGCTGCAGAGAAAACCGAACTGTTTTAAAATAAAAACAATAGCTTAGTATTTCGGTAAAAATCATTTATTTTATTCAAAGTAATCGCCTTCGACTTCAATTAAACGTTTTGCGTGGTCAGTTAACATGTCGAATGAATTTTAAGTTCATCTTTAGAGATGTCCTTCAAGATCGCCGTCAAAACTTTTTAATGGCTTCGATGTCGGCATGACGCTGTTCTTTCATCGGCAAATGTAGTTTGGAGAATAGATAGAAATCACAGAGGGTCAAATCCGGTGAATACGGTGAATGGTTGATGGTTAAAATGCCATTTGTAGTTCGAAAATCAGTGATAAGCTTCGAGCGATGAGATGGTGCATTATCATGTAACGAACGCTAGCTTCCATTTTCACGATATTGAAGACGCACACGACGAATACACGCCAAAAGACGCTTCATATCACTAAGATAATATACAGCATTACACTAGTTGGTATAAACTCTTTGTGCACTATGCCTTTCGGCTCATAAAAACAAATCAACATTGTCTTCACTGTTTACGGCTTTTTTTGGTCTTTTCGGCTTTTTTTAGGTCTTTCTTCGCTTGGATGCTTCCATTCAGAATTTTGGCGCTTGGTCTCTGAACCATACTGGAAACACCACGTCTCATCGCCAGTTACAGTAGAATACCTGAAGTTTTCGTCTTTTTTCGAGTCTTTAATCAATTCTGTACAATGTTGAATTCGGAGCAATTTTTGATCATCAGTGTTTGATCATCATCCTTGCACAAATCTTTCTCAGTCCCAAATTCTGTGTCAAAATGCGATAAATTGAATCTTTGGAAATATTTAATTCCATTCCCACGTATCATAATAAAGATGTCGGTTTATTTCTGATAAATTCACGCACACGATGTTGCTTACCGAAACCACAGATTTTTTTGCACCAGGATGTTCGTCCTCATTTATGTCCGAACGACCGTTTTTAAATCGTTTATACCACTCATACACACTCGTACGTAATAAAAACGCATCACCATACACTTGCTTCATCAAATTAAGCATTCAGTAAACGATTTACCGAGTTTAAAACATAACTTGATATTTGCTCTTTGTTCAAAATTCATTTTTCCACCGAAGCCAAATATACAGTGTTACTTCATGCGTAATTTTTCTGTTTCTAATGATGCAAATGTCATGATATTTTGACATAACATTGATGAAAGATCTACCTTATCAAAGCACACTTTTTTAAATAGATGGCGCTACTAAAAACTACAATTTTAAAAAAGTTCGGTTTTCTCTGCGACAGACTGTATTTAGTTGCCAAGATGTTGCATATACATATATACAAAGAAAAATTCGCTTAATTAACTCAAAACTTTCTTTATTCTACTATTAAATTATCCTTCAGGAAATATACACTTACACCTTATTTTTCGTAATCTTCCATAATACGATATTTTAGAAGAATAATAAAAAAAACAAACTGTATATTTTATTTGCAGGCGAGAATTGTGTAAATTCTAAAAATAAATCGAGGGATTGAAATTTCATCTAAAATGTTTATATGCGTAAACCTATTCGTTAAGTAAAATTATGATACAAAACGCGCTATAATTATAAACTATCTTCACGATCATCAACAATTCGTTCAGACAAAAACACGCATCATATGCCTTACCACATCAAAATGATATATTTACGTAAAGTACAAAGTAAAGACTGGCATTGTAAAATAATCATTTGGAATTCGGAATGTTTGTTTCACGGAAATCTAATGCGACTTATCGATGTGTATATTGCACAACTAAAAGTAAACGTTTACAGCTTCTTTCAAACTCACAAACCTTTAGACAACATAGTTATTACCGTCTGACGTTATATTTCCTTCATAACATAAAATAGAAAATTAATTTTCATCGTCAGAAACAATGTTATTAGTTGAAAATTTATAACTGTAAAGGCCTTCTCGATATTATTTTTGAATGACGCTTTTACTTTGGAAAAATGTTTATGGTTTCGTAAAAAAATGTATCTTCGACGTTCCTTTGATGTGCTCTTGCATATAATCGAGTTTATCTAACCTAAATAACTGTTAAAAATAATTGGGCATTTGCTTGGCATAAAGACGAAAACATAATAACCATAGTAATGTTTACCCGAAAATAATTAAATATTCTATTTATTTTTTTTTAAATTTGAAGAATGTTCTGCCAATAAAATTTAATTTAACTTACCTGATATATTTAAACAGGTTTTAGCACTTTCCTTAATTGAAACTCCTGTAGCCACGCCTCTATATATTTTTAAACGATTAAGGAATTCATATATATGCTATGAGGATTTGAGAACCTGAAGGCATATGATATAATTAAACTTTTTATATTTTGGTTTTGTAAATAGCAAATATCTTCATGGAGACCTTCAGTATTTAGTAATGTAAGTGCAATAATGGATTTATAATAGAAAACGAAAGTATATAATTTGTATATAGCTATTACAATTGACACAAAGAGGTCGAAATATTAACGGGTGAGCCATCTATCGGTTTAAATTTGAACCGCCGGTTATTTCAAATCTGGCAATATTTATGTAATTCTATTCTGTCACAAAATTCAGTATATTATCTCCACTGAACAAAATGAATCGATTTACGTTTGAGCAACGTTGGGATTTATTGGAAATTTATTTCCAAAACAAAGACAAATGGTCAGAAATTGCATCAAAATGTCGTACAAAATTTGGTCGTAGAGAAGGACCAACAGTGTCCGGTATACGCAAGTTTACTGCTAAAGTTCGTGAAACTGGTTTCATTGTTGATGCGCCAAGACGTGAGCGTGCTCGTACAGTGCGTACACCCGAAAATATCGAATCTCGTCATCATTCTCAAGAATTGAACATTTCACGCACCAGTTTACGTCGAATTTTGCAAAAGATCTCGGTATGACGCCGTACAAAGTACAATTGGTTCAAGAGTGGAAGCCGAATGACCATCCTATTCGTTTTCGCTTCACTAGATGGGCCAACGAGAAACTGCACCATGATGTCGATTTTGCCAAAAAAATCATCTTTTCGGATGAAGCTCATTTTCATCTTGGTGGGTACGTTAACAAGCAAAATTGCCGTATTTGGGGCTCAGAAAACCCACACGTGGTCTTACAGAAGCCAATGCACCCATTACGAGTGACTGTTTGGTGCAGCTTGTGGAGCGGAGGCATTATTGGCCCATATTTCTTTGAAAATGAGGACGGCGCAACCATTACGGTCAATGGAGACACCTATCGCAGGAAGACTTATTTTACAATTCAGATTATTGTTATGGAATTTTAATTGACTAAATGCTAATTCAAAGATGTTAAATTCTAGATTTCGAATATGGTATTGATGAGTTAATGCTATGATAAATTTTGTTTTGTTTTGTATGTTAGGGGTATTAAATACTGTTGTCTTTTTTATGAGTAGGATCTACTATAAATGAGTAGTCTCCAAAAATTTGGAAATATTATTTCAAGAAACTATTAAAATATTGAAGTATCATTGAAGTAAGTTATGAAATATTATTGGGAAACATTTTTTAATAAATCGACCCTTGTATATACTAGACGTACCGGAAAGTCATTACTGGTTTTTTCGTAAAAAGAACTACATAATTTTCAAGAAAATAGAAAAATTTATTTATTCAAAGTATTAGCCATTTGATTCTACAAATCTTGCCCATCTTTTAGGCAATTTATTGATGCCATCCCAAAAAAAACTGTTTGTACTTTGATTAAAACCATTCATCGGGCCATTTTCTAACTTTTTCGAAATTGGAGAAGTGTTGCTCTGGGAGCGCGTGTCCCATTGATGCAAAAAGGTGATAGTCGGACGGGGCAGGGTCTGGAGAGTACATCTTGCGACCAAAATGATTTGACCTTGGAGTCGATGAGCCGGCTTCGCTAAGTGATAACCATGTTTTTTTGCGCTTAGGGTTTTCGAAATAAACCCATTTTTCATCACCCATCACTATTCGATACAGAAATGACTTCCGATCATACCTTTGAACCAACATTTCACATACGATTTTTCATTTACCTGTGATTCAATTGAAGTGGCACCCATTTTCCCATCTTTTGAATTTTTCCCATTTGCTCGTAGTCGGTCGCTAATCGGTTCTTGAGCCACATTTAACCAATTGTTTTTGAGTTTGGATTGGGCCTTCATCCAATAACTCTTGCAGTTTCGCATCTTAAAACTTTTTCGGTCTACCAGAACATTCCTTGTCTTACCCATCGAAATCCCTTCTTTTGAATTGTTGAAACCACGCCTCACATGTTTTTGTGGTTGGAGCATGCTCTCTAAAACTTTTTACCAGCAAATGTTGACTTATAGAGGCTTTTGTCTTTTGGTTAAATAATAAAAGTAATGCCTGCTTCAGATGCACTTTTTTAGGCACGAAACTCGACATCAAACAGGTATAAATCTATGACAGTGCTGCTTTCGCAAAATATAACATGTATGGCTTTGAAGCTTGATGTCAGTAGGATAAAATAACATATGTGTCAAATCATAACATTGCATACTTAAGCGAAGCGACATCTGTTAGTAAAACCGGTAATAACTTGCCGGTACACCTGGGAATCAGACTGGCTTTGAAAGGGTTAGTAGTGATATTATAAATGGTTAAATGACCGAGAAACAATGCTTTGATCGCTTCATAATATCTAACTCTATTTTTTGCAAATTCTCAATTGTTATCGTTGAGACTATTATTAGTATCTTTCAGTGTCCTTAACTTACCACGCGACCATTCATTCAAGTGATATAATAAATATTCCTCAAATCATGGATCGGCAAGCACCTGGATGAAGTTCATAACATTTTTTACTATTTCATTACCATCTATGTGAACACCGTTTTCCATTTATATTTAGTTGAATTGCTATATCATTTCCATTGTTAAGCTGTTGTACAGAGAGGTTGAAATGTTGCTCTCAAAAGTTGACATCATCAGTAACAATTAAACACAATATCCCACATGGTCGGTGAATAAATTGCGAAACATTACACATAGACCAAGAATACAGTGAATTTCACAAGGTCTAGTGCTTATGAAATTCAGTGTATGGCCGTTGATATAAAGTGTTTCGAGATTTATCCTGCGCAGTTTTATTGCGAATCATATACTATACTGTACTTAATGATGATTACACGTTAGTTATCGAAATACGTATTCAGAATACAAATATTAATATGGTAGGGGTTTTTTTTTTCTTTACTTTTTAAATTAATCACTGCATCGCAATCTCCAAGAGGGTACTTTAATGAATTTTGCATCTCAAAATCCAAATTATAATTCGATAAATTTTTTTTAATGTCGTACACATACATAAGTACACAGCAAAAAAAAATATTCCTTATCTCCAATATTAGCATTAACGGGACAAAATGGAAGTCCATTCGTACTTGAACAGATAACTTTATACGATTACGTCTTTTGACTGTAAATACACATTGTACAACCTTAATCCGTTGCAGTACCGGATAAATTCGTTTGTTATCTCTGTCCGCCCGCTGAAGATAATTAGAAGGCACTCGGTGTTTAGCCGTTCCCGCGGGGCTTCCCGCAGTATCGACTGGGATGAGTTCGCCTTCGCCTTATACACATATACACTCCGCGCAACATGAATAGGACCAACTGCATATATGACATTTGTAGTTGGTATAAACATGGTAGCACGCTGAAGTTGTTATTTTCGAAAATAAGAGGGTTGATAAAAAGATGTGTGTAAGTACCAAATATAATTTTTGTAAAAGTCAGTGCAAATGTACGTTACTAATGACAATAAGTAGAGTAATTAAACGCCACTTGAATACGACCAATCTACAAAATAAAAGATTCGTTTGCAATAACAAAATACTTTATTGTTCAATAATGAGTACTTTTGCCATTATTTCTTATAACCTCAAATAGTCGGGATGGAATGGAATTATACAGGGTTCTCAAGTAGTCAACGGGAAGTTCTGCCCAACTTCGTTTCAGCGCCTGTTCTAGTTCGTCAGCGCAACTGAATTGGGTAGCATTGGAGTACAATTTACGCGACAACCATCCCCAAACATTTTCTATGATGTTCAGGTCGGGGGAGAGCGATGGCCAATCGAGAACCTCCATGCCTTGTTCTTGAAACCAGCGTCGAACAATGCGCGCGGTGTGAATACTGGCATTATCCTGGTGGAAAATAAATGGCCCACCTGCCATAATGTTGGAAAATTTGTCTTTCACCTGTTGCAGCAGCTGGACGTACTTTTCCGAATTCTGTCTGCCCTTCACTATTACTAAATCAACAGGTCCATTATAGGAAACAGCTCCCCATACCATGACTGACCAACATCGGCTCGCCTTCGTGACTGAATCACTTCGTCTTTACGTAAATTGTGGAAATAATAAGAAAACCCATCCGGGCCATCTAAATTAAACTTCTTCTCGTCACTAAAAATAACAGTTTGCCATTCTCTTGTCCACCCCATTTTTGCTTGAGCAAACTGAAGACGTGCAGTGCGCTGAAATTCCCTTAAAGGAGGCCGTCGTTTAATTTTCAAACGTTTTAAATGCGGACAGGTCTTCAGTAACTTCTGTACAGTTCTTACCGATGCATTCGTTCCAACGTTATTCGCGATTTGTCTTGCCGTTAATGCCGAATTCGATGCTTCGCGTAATATGGCTCGACGTTCTCTCTTAGTTGTAACGGATGTTGTTCGCCCTTTAAAACGTTTTCCATAATTCTCGGGATCCCTAATAAATTTGTTCACAACCTGGTGTGATCGACTTATTTTCTTTGCAGTAGCCCTTGAGGAATACCCTTCTTGATGGAACGCTTTAATTTTTCCAATTTCTTCCATACTTAAGCACTTCCGTCGTCCCATCGTTGCACAATACCCTTAATTACAGATGTTTGTTTATCCGGATACACGTTGTAACTCGACACTCATCCGGTAGCTTACTATTAAATACTGGTCGTATCCAACCGGCGCGGTGCATTTTATATGTATGTGGTACTTACGTCACCCAATGCATAACGTTAGGCACTATTGCGCAATAATGCGTATTATTTGCCATATCATGCCATTACAAACTTGCATTGTATTTTTAGTAAATGAATTGTTTTTCAAACCACCGAAAGCTTGCAACAAATCGGGTGGTCCTATTCATGTTGCGCGGAGTGTACATACACACAAACATGCACTCACACACGTGCACACCAATTTCTAACAGAACCACTACGACTTTCTGTAAGTGTAGGAGTGGAAATTCTGACTGGTTATTCGGGCTCTTTGGTGTAGATTCTTTTCCGTCGTTGTCTAGCTCGTCTGGAAATAACACACTGTTGCAGATATGCATGCAGAACATCTGTATCGAGTTTGTTTCGTGTCTCTTATTCAGTAACTATATTTCACGTTACGTGTAAATGTTTACGATGTTGACAAACAGTCGCCGACTAAATATCAGAAATATCGTTCTCTGTATGTTGTTCATAAAGTGGGATTCTAAACGCCCGTCGTTGGCTTTACGTAGATTTTACGTAGATGCTTGTGATGTAATAGCTTCTACCAATTTTCTTTTATTTTGAATTTTACGTAATAAAGCACCTAAAAATGCCTTAATAATTACTTACAATTTTTACACTAATAAACGAAGAGCAGACGTAAAATGAATTGTTTATACTAACTCAGCTATAGCATTTTGGATCCATTTTCGCTTATGTACTACATAGGTAACGATCAATAAGAACAACAGGTCTATTGCATTGGCCAATGGTATCGCTAAAAGAGCATTAAGCACATTAACAAACATAGTCTTCTAAACTTTGTTATTATTAGATTATTACGTATTTTATTGATATATACATCTTATATCTTGTTAGCCAACTTCCCTGTTTTTAACACATATGTTGACGGTAATGTTATGATTATTTTGCGATGAGTAATCAAAATAAATTAAGAAAATATTTGTTTAGCTTTATTTAATTTCAATAATAGTTATTTATCTATTTTGGGAAATTTAAGAAAATGAAGAAAGAGTTTTTGCGCATAGTTATATGAGTTGTACATTTAATACATACACATTACAAGCAGCCACAAGTCGTCACTAAACAAAAGAGAGATTCTGCGGAGGCACAAATAAATACGAAATTTTGCATTTTTTGTTTTATCGTTTTTCAATTGATCGCCTTGACAAATTATCAAAATTAATGCTCCATGGAATGCAAAATGCGTAGATTATACATTTTCCATTCCGCGGAATCAATCATTGGAACACTGAAGTCAGTTCAGAAGCTAACTGTTCGTAAAACACTATGGTTGCCTAAATACTGTAACGTAACTTCTTTATCAGAACATTCCACTAATTGAAGTGAAGTGGCAATTGGTATCTCGTTTTGTTGCAGAATTATGCAGTTTCGAAGTTTATTAGAACGCACTTTTTCGAACAAAAACTGAAAATAAATGTGGTATCGCATAGCGATCCTCTAATGAAACCTTATCCACATAATTCGATTGACTAAAGAAAGAAGCAACTATCTTTTCATCATAGCTTTTCATTTTTTAAATTTTTATCAACATCTTAACATATGAGGACTCTTACTACTTCGTCTATGGTTAGTTTTCCAGTTTCATCACCTGTTACAATATTGAATTTTCAGCTTCCGCTTGAACCAATAGACCAATGCTTCTTTAGACTATTATCAAACGGCATAGAATCCACTGGATATTCAGCCTCCTTACGGCCAGATAATTTTCATGTAATCTTTTAGCATTATTTATGTGCAAATACGCACGAATATTGGCATAAGCAGTTTAACTAATCAAATATTAAACATCAAGAATTTCATTGGAGATTGACGTGGAATTTGGTCTGTCGGTTTTTTACCACATTGCGTCACAAGTCTCGGTTCCAAAGCGCGAAGACTGAACAGAACTATATAAAACAGATCTCAGAAAAGGAATAAGAACTTCTCAGGTCAAAGATAGGCAAAGTAGTTCCTTAGGGAACTGTCGTCCAATTTTAAAATGGACTTATTGAGTGTGTAGTGATAGAAAGTCTGTCAGGATGATTATGGGTCTAACAGGGCACTAAGCTCCACATACATATGAATATTATGAACCTGAATGATTAAACCACAAGTAGATGCTGCCAGATAAAAGAGGATTCTGCAATCCATGTACATACTTTGCCAATGCGAGGGTTTGGCAAGAACGTGGTTTCTACAAATGTGAAATGAATACCTTCGAAACGAAAATCTGTATAAAAAGACGTTCTCGAAACTGTCTGGCCAGCTAAAGTAGCAAGGGCGGGAAATGTTTTCAACGACGCGTGATGATCACAATAAACCTCGACAGGTCAAAGTGGGATAGGGTTCTATCGCCATCTCTAGCAATCTAGTCTAATTTAATATAATCATTTAAGTCCATTCTTTCACAAATTCACAAATTCGTTTACATTAAATACATCTCATTAGTAAACAAAGAAGAGCTATTTAATTATGCCAGTTAAGTTTCAAAATATATTTTCAAAAATCTTTGATCTTGTAATAGTTCTTTTGACAACATTTAGTATCACTCTCATACAGCCTTTATTTTATCATTATTTTATCAACAGGCAAAGAAATTCCCTAGGGAACTGTTTTGTCTATTTTTGACCTTGTAATAGTTCGTACATGCTGCCATCTTTCGGAAGCATTCAGTATCACTCTCATACATCCTCTATTTTATCATTAATAAGCAAAAAAGTTTGATGAACTTTATATTACCCATTGCATACATATTAATATTTCCCCCTCGTTTTATTGCATTATTACAATTATTGGTAACGAATTTAATGCGTTTTAACAAATCAAAATGGTGCAATAAATTATACATAGGGATTTTAATGAAAAGGATTACGTGCTTGTTTCCAATATTCTGCACTGATAAACACATTAAAAATAAAATAACAATGGTCCGAAATCGAGAACAATATTGTATTCACATTTTGCGTTAAATTACATATTATTTTGCACGAGTTTAATACTAGAAAAATGCATTTGGTCATTGTATAATAAGCTATATGTAAAATTAATAGTATGTAAAATGGAATACCTCCACTTCTGAATATTAGAAATTAAAATTATAAATTTTGATCGCGCGCATTCGTGGTTTACTTCTACATGCAATATTAGTTTTAGAAAATTTCTTTTATTACCTATTTATCTTGTAAATCTAGTAAGATATCTTAAGGGAGAGATAAACTATGTTAGAGCGAGTTTGCGTCCTGTAATTATGGATATACATCTGACGTTCCGCAAGGATCCAACTTGGGTCCGTGTCTAGTATTGCAAGATGTTACATTTCTGCATTCAAATATCTTAGGATGCACCCTAACAAACTTAATACATTCGTGTATGTAGACTGCTGCAGTTAGCATGGGTACTTTCTTGTCTAAAAGTATATCTCTGTATCTCATTTTATTACGAGTAAGTATTCTTATTGCTTGCTTTTGAACTACAACTCAACTTTATTTCTAGCAAAATAATTATCAACAAAATTCGTTTACACCAGAAATCAAAATAGTCTTTTAGAGAGTATGTCTCAATACAATTGTGAAAATACCATTCGTTTAAATCTATCGAATTTTTTTTAAAATTTATATTATTAGCTACTTCATTAAAAGAGGTTATGCTGTTATATTGTACACCTTTAGTGAATATAAGCGGCATTCAAGCATACTTAGCAGCATTCGCATTGGTTTTTTTTTGCAGAATAAATACCCGTTCGATACCAGGGGACTCCCCTCCCCGCCTCCACAAAAAGATACCGCAGCAAATTACACAGGAAGTATAGTGTACCGTTTTCAGAATTGCGAAATTAGTTACTCTATGCAAAACCCGCAATGCAAATCAAGCATTACTGAGTAGTGAACACACCTGTTCCACATCATGATTCCATTTAAGTGTGTCATCAACTACACCCAAAAAACGACATAATTTTGTTCACAATACTTTTCGATCGTCTAATGAAACTTCAATAGGAATTTCCATTCCTTCATCGATTTTGCAAAAAAATGCAATTCGTTTCATTATTATTTATTTGTAGATGATTGCTTGCAAATTGTTGTTCTGCGCGTTGCAATATTTCAGAGTCCGATTGAATTCAAGTTGGATAATCAATGCCACTAAATAATAAATATACATATATCTTCTACATAATTAATAAATTTTATTTTGCAATATCCATTCATAGATAAATCATTTATGTAGATTATAAATAATAAAGGTTTCAGAACATTACCATGTGGAATACCAAAACTTAAAGTTACTCTATTTGAAAATGCTATGCCGTTAGTGCAGTGCAATTTAACAGTTTGTTTTCTATTAGTCAAATATGACTACGCATGTGCTACTCTGCTCAAGTCATACCGTTGCAACTTATCGTTCAAAATCATGTCATGTAACATGGTGTCAAAGGTCTTAGATATTTACAGAAAGAGGCCGCAAAATAAATTACCACCTTCCATCTCATACAATATCTATTCAATATACTTCAGTAATACTTACTATGCTAGATATTATTGCAGGCATCTTGAGAAGGCAATAGCGAACATGTGGGAAGATGATTTGTAAAAATATGTCACACAATTATTATTCTGTGTATGTTAGTTACGTTACTGAATGCGCTCTACGCCAGTGATTTGTCGTACTTCTTTTTATCGACTTCATCTACAGTACCGTGCAACCAAATTAGAACAACCATTAGTTTTTAGACGCATATTTTAAAATTGTATATTAAATAAGGAAAATATTCAATTACGGGTATCAATCGGGTATAAAATTCTTACTAACCATCGTCAAGCATCCTTTATGAACAACAGAGTGATTTATAGGCAGTACGATGAGGTATTTTTACCTGTTTTTCATAACCTTGTGTCTACAGTTACAAGTGTTAAGTGAATGTTTTGCCACAGTTCCAGATATTCATTAAATATTTAATCGTTTTATGTTTTATACCATTTTTAGAATTTGAGTGTCGTGTGTAGAGTGTTAAACGTTGAAGAACGAGTAAACGTAAAAGCATTTCAAATGAAAACAACACCATAGAGACTTTATAGAAAACTGGACACTTTTCTCATCGGGAAATAGCATGGAGCGGATGATTCCCATCATACCATCAGCAGGGTAGCGAAATTAGTTCCACTCTACGTCCATCGGGCGTACTGAGGGATAAGAAAAAACCACAAAACACGAAAATTGTACTACTGTATAATAAAAAAGTTTAGAAAATCGACAGCGACCTCTTAGCGAAGTGCCACGCAGTCTACAATAAAGCAAGCGTATCAGATTGAACATTAAAGTCGCTGTTATACGAAGAAAAAAATTATAATCGACGCCCTGCAAAAAAACTCGTAATTAACAAAAGAAATTAAGAAAGCGAGATTAGACTGGGCGAGGGAGCATAAAGACCTCTCGGTCCCTAAACTTTCATTTATGTATTTGAAACTTTACACCTTATTGGTAAATTTGGAATTCAATCGAAAATATCATTTTGAAAGATCGTGTTCAGCGATGACTCGCAGTTACAGGTGGTAAAAAAACGTTTCTTTTCGTTAGAAGGAGGCCGTCTGAAAGTGCCATCGCCAAAACTGTCCAACATCTCTTAGCTATAAAGTAACTTAAACTTGTTTATTTAGTTACTGAAACAATGAACCAGGTTGAATATAAAAACGCGTTGGAATCGGTTTAGATTCCATATATTGACTGTTTAGGTTCTGGAGATGTTATCTACAAATTTATGTAAGATGGGGCAACATACCGCAGGGCAAGATCTATCGAAAATATGTTTTCCGAAACGAAATTGAGGATCTTACCTTGGCCAGGTAAGTCTCCAAACCTGAACTTAATTGTAAACATCTAGACTAGGCTAAGAACGGTTTGTTTATTCGTCCATATTAGGATATAATATGGGAGAAATAATCCAGAATTGCAAGAAGCGACAACATCATGTAATAAGTAAATAAATATATCTATTTACTTATTATTTTGTTTAATTGATTATATAAAGTGAAACTTGTAGGACGCCGTCTGAGGGTTTTCATGAAAGTACCATCGTCAAAATTGTCAAGCATCTCTTAGCTGTAAAGACTTGGTCCTACATATCAGGGGAAAGGCTTGAATTTGTTTACTTTGTCACTAAAACAATGAAGTAGGTTCAATATAAAGAAGTAATATTGGGTTGGCAACTAAGTACTTTCGGTTTTTACTGATAGAGAGCGTTGCTTTATTTTTCGTATAACGTATGTTAGTGCTGTACTTTACCGTTTGTCGCGTGATACTAGTCACATTGACGTAACTTCAGAAGCAAGTAGTGCGTGATTTCTATTAAAGCTATTAGTTGTGGGTTAATTTTAAATGGAGTGCAGAAACGAACATTTTCGACATATTTTACTATTTTATTTCCGTAAAGGAAAGAAAACTGCTGCGGCTCACAAAAAATATGTGAAGTTTATGGTGCTAATTGCTTAACAGAGCGCACGTGTCAGAATTGGTATAAAAAATTCCGTTCTAGAGATTTTTCCTTCAAAGATGAGCAACGTTCTGGTCGGCCTACTGAAGTTGATGATGACCAAATCAAAGTCATAATTGAAGAGGATCGTCATATAACGGTTCGAGAGGTTGCGGAGAGGCTACATGTATCGCTCACAACAATTGAAAAACATTTAAAATGTCTTGGGCTAGCTAAGAAGCTTGATATTTGGGTACCTCACGAATTGAAAGAAATTCATTTAACGCAAAGAATCAACTTTTGCGATATGCACCTTACACGAAATGAAACCGACCCTCTCTTAAAAGAATTATCACTGGTGATGAAAAATGGGTCCTGTACAGTAACATAATTCGAAACCGATCATGGAGCAAACACGATAAACCAGCTCAAACCACATCGAAAGCTGAATTGCACCCAAAAAAAGATCATGCTGTCAGTTTGGTGGGATTACAAAGGTGTTGTGTTTTTTGAGGTGCTTCCAAGGAACCAAACGATCAATTCTGATGTTTACTGTCAACAATTAATAAAACTGGATGAAGTAATCAAAGAAAAACGGCCAGAATTGTCAAATCGGAAAGGTGTAGTTTTCCACCAAGATAATGCAAGGCCTCACACATCTTTGGCAACTCGTGGGAAACTATTGGAGCTTGGCTGGGAAGTGATGCCACATCCCCCATACAGCCCTGATCTAGCACCATCTGATTACCATTTATTTCGAAATTTGCAGAATTCTTTGAATGAACTTTCACAAATGACGATTACCTTCGCTCGCACCTGGTTCAGTTTTTTGCTGATAAGGACCAGAAATTTTATGAGCTCGGAATCATGCAGCTGAAAGAAAGATGGCAAAAGGTCATTGAGCGAAATGGAAAATATATAATTGATTAAAAACTATTCTCTGTTAAAAAAAAAGTGTTTTATTTTATACCACAAAACCGAAAGTACTTAGTTGTCAACCCAATAGAATCCCTTAGGTTTTGAAGATGTTTAAAATTTTATGCAAGATGGGGAAACATGATAAAAGGCAAAATCTATCAAAATCTATTTTCCAAAAGGAAATCGAAGATCTCGCTATGGTCAGGTAATTTCCCAGACCTGTAGTCAATTGAAAACCTCTGGAGTAGTTAATACACGGATTGTTTATTTGTTTATTTGTTCATACTAGGACAAAATGTGAAGAACACCGAGAGAAATAATCCAGATTTGCAAGAAGTGGCGGCATCATGTACTAAGTAAATAAATATGTCTATCTAAAGGTTTTATTTTGTTTAATTCATTATAAAAAGTGAAATTTATATGGAGTCTGTAATTCGGTTGCACGGTAATGTAAATATAGATAAGAAAGTCACGCTTAAATAAGTATCTATCTCGTTAAATCCTATATTTTGCGAACGTTGTATTATAATTAAAAGAACTTATTAATGAAACACATGCATTGGTACACATTTATTAAAGTATTTTTTGCTGAGATCACATAAATTAGGACTGCGGGGTATGTAAAAGCAAATAAGTAGCAAAACAAAGTTTGTTTTCACTCCGTCTCTTATCAAATTAAAACAGGAAGTAATTTAAAAAGAAAAGCATGTTAACTGTTCCTAATCAATGTTTAATAAACCAAATATTCAATACAAATAAATGATAAAAGTGAATTATTAACCTGATATATAATATATATGAAACAAAATATAGCGGTATTGTGTATAAAAGCATGTTGTGTATATATGGCAATAGAATACAGAATATATATGAGCGTAATTGATGCATCAAAAGTCAACATATTTTTGTAGACAGTGCTCTCACATCGATACTAAGTCGCCATTGACTGCTGATGACAAGCACAGATAACGCGGAACATTTCGTGTTATCTTTATTATTTCCATTTCAGATAACGGCATGTCACACAATAGTGTTGTTCGACCACTTCAATGGAAATGTCAATTTCACTAATCGTGTTAATATTTGGAATTTTTTTTAATTACGCCTTGTTTACTAATGCGTACTGGAGTACTTTGCTGAATTACTTTATTGTTGACAGTTTTGTTTGTCATTTCTCTGTGATATGCATTTTTATGCTGTGCTTGTCTTGTTTGTGATCGCTTATGTTTTCTTTGATGTTATAATAGGGGAAAAGGTGAGAGGAAAAATAGAAATTATCATCGATAGCTATATTACATATATGAATATTATTGATTAATGTAAGAATTACACAAAGTATTATTGATTTAAGGAAGGGAAAATCAAATTGTTAAAGAATAAATAATGAACAACAAGCATACACCAGGTGTAAAAAGTCACACTGTCATAGATTTATGCCTCTTTGAAAAATGTCGAGTTTCATGCTTGAAAATGTGCATTTGCAGCAAGCATTACTTTTCCTATTTAATCAAAAGATAAAAACCGCTAAAAGCCATTGTTTATTAGTAAAAACTTACGGTGAGCATGCTCCAACCATAAAAACATGTGAGGCATGGTTTCAACAATTTACAAGTGGTGATTTCGATGTGCAAGACAAAGAACGTTCTGGTAGACCGAAAAAATTTGAAGATGCGAAACTGTAGGAGTTATTGGATGAAGACCCAACCCAAACTCAAAAACAATTGGCAGAAGCGTTAAATGTGGCCCAAGAAACGATTAGCGATCGATTACGAGCACTGGGTAAAATCCAAAAAATGGAAAAATTCTTGATGAAAACGAACAAAACTCTCCTTTTAGATAGATATTAGTGATACTGAAAATGTAGCTGGCAACTACAAAATGTCTTATGAAACAATGTTATATTTTGAATGAAATTCAAAAACTGAACCAGGCTAAAAGAAAGAAAAGCAACTTAGATTAGAAAGAGTAGGAAAAGGGGATGGGTCCGAGACACCATTGCGATGAAATAGGTCAGAATTTGAAAGAGTGGCTTCAGTGTGCATAATCTCATACTCTCAAAGGATAATTTCCATTCTCTTGTAAATTATCCTTTGATATCATCAACTCGATACATGTATGAGATTAAGCACTCTTGGAAGTAAAGCCACTCTTTTAAACTCTGATCTTTTTTCGTGGAAGTAATGTCTCGGAGCCCTTCCCTTTCCCTATTTCCTATTCCTTTATGTGTGCTGTATTTCTTGATTTCCTCCGTTATTCTTCCCTATTCTCTCTTATTATTAGTTTTCAGTTCCATCCTGTGATCTCTATACTTTCTGAATTTTTAATAACTTGTTTGATTGGGTCTTCTTCTAGAACTGTCCTTCTTATCTTCCACTTGATGATCTTTCTTACTACTGATTCTTCTTATTTTTTTTTCCTGTAATAATACCATCTTAGTCTCTAACACTTGACTGAAAATGCGTTGCGAAAATATGAAAAAATTTACAATTTCGGGATAATTTTTATTTCTGCCATTCGAATAAAAAGTATTTTCTTTTCTATAGTGTAACATTCGATGGGTTCTACATACTGTGAAGTTTCATTAAAATCCTTTTCTGCCAACTGGAAATGTAGCCTTATTAGCCGTTTATTGATTAGAAGTTGGGTAAGCAACTAATAATTATCGAAAAGTTCATTTATTTTAGCATAACTTTCTAAGGACGTGAACTTCTGTCATTCAACAAGTTATAATTTCTTCGTAACATAATTTCATAGACAGATGGTTAAAATTCCTTTCATCGTAAATCATTAAAATATATAAGAAAGAGTTTGGTGTGAGAAATTCCTCAACTGGATAAGTAAGAATTGAATCCATTTTACCATTAATTTCAAATTCAACTTGCATCCAGTTCAGAAATGTGAAGCTGAAACAGGAAATCAGAAGCAATTCATTAGAAAGAACCATTACATGGATATACATATTCCAAGTCTACGTCTATTGGTATCTACAATCAATGATTCCCTTTGTTCATAATAATAGTGTGCACGAGTGCCTTATCGTGACATATGTAGGGGCTTTAATTCACTGAAATACTTGATTGTTTTCGATAACACGCCAAGCACGTATAGACAACAGAGAACGTTAAGTATTTGTGTCATTAATTAAACAAACACGATATTCGATTTTTTTTGTTCAGAATCATGACGATGACAAGACGAGAATGGCGTCATTCAACTTGAGTAGAATTTTTTCTGTCCAGATAAGCACTGAACACATTAAAAATTCTTTTTGGGATCCCATTATGTAGCAAACAATTAATTGTCATTACTTTTAGAGCTTTATTAGTCTAATAAATAACACTCGATGGTATTGTTGATTATTGAAAAATTCAATATTTCAACGAAAATTTTTCAAACTTGTCACCTATATTGACGCAGGAAATAACATTTGTAATAACATGAACAGTTTATCTGTTATTATATCTAAAATTAATTCAGTAGTTATACTTTTTTTTATACTTTTATACAGATACCAGGTTGTTCAATAAGTTTTGTCCTTCGATAAGAAAAACACGATTTTAGGGTTTGAAATACATTTTATTACTCAACATAACCTCCCTGAACTTCAATACACTTATTCCAGTGATATTATAGTTTATGGATTCCATCTGTGAAGTGAGAATCCGGAAGCCTGTCGAAACACGCTTCCTCAGCTGCTATTACCTCTTCGTTTCTTCGTTCGATGAACATCGTTTTCCACGCATGAATTTCTTGAGATGTGAGAACAGCCAGAAGTCAGAGGGAGCTAAATCTGGCGAATAGAGGGAACAAAAATTCGTACTTTAGTTCACTGATTTTTGCGATGCTCTTTTGAGTGCGGTAAGAGGGTGCGTTGTCTTGATGAAAAATTATTTTTTTCTCTTGTAAACTAGGTCTCTTCTCACGAACTTTTACATCTAGCTTGTCCAAAAAGTTACAATAATTATACGAGTTTATTGCTTTACCAGCCTGGAGGTAATCCACGAACAAAATTCCTTTTGTGTCCCAAAAAACTGATGCCAACACCTTTTTGGCCGATTTCTGAACCCTAACTCGCTTCGGAGTCGAAGTACCGGATTCACATCACTCCTTAGCCTCTTGTTTTAATTAAGGATCATGGTGGTAGACCCAAGTCCCATCCATAGTGATGAAATGACGCACGACATGGTTTTTATTCTTTCTAAAACACTTCAAATGTTGCTGAGAAAATCGCATTCGAATGTGTTTTTGTTCTATTGTTCATTAGGTGCCGTATTAATTAATACGGCACCTAATTTGCACACAGCTTTCTGAAACCCAAAAGTTCAGCCAAAATATTGGTCACATTGCTTAATGAGATTCCTAAAGCTCCTAGTAAATCCCTCTCGATCAATTAACGATCTTCCAAAACCATATTCTGCAGCATTTTTGCTACGATTTCTGGTGTTGATGCACTTTTTGGAAGTTATTCACCTGAATTGTTTTCAAGACTTGTACGACAATTTTTAAATTCAGCAATCCATCTTTCTACTGTTCTGATTGAAGGTGAAGAGTCTTTATACACTTTTAACTATCGTTCATGAATTTGTTTTGGTGCTATAGTTTCTAAAAATAACAATTTTATCATCGCACGATATTCACTTTTTTCTATTGTAAAAAAATACTTTGACACGTCAACTTCGAACACCTGTAAATACACGAATGAGAAAATGTAAAATGAGAAAACTTCGCAAGTGTTCATAAAAAAGTAGTACAGTTTTTAGGGAAATAAAACGACAAACCTAATAACGCCATCTCTTATCGAACGACAAAACTTATTGAACAACCTGGTATATAGTTTAAAATTAGGATTATTGACATGATTAATGATTACCAAATATTTGGGTTATACATCGCCTTTGAGTCGGCAAGGAAGCATTGTGGTCTAGTCTTGTTGTAAAGCAATTCTTTTCATTCTCTATGTCCACTACTCTATTTGCTGTTAAGAATGATTGGTGGAATTTTTTTGGCTGCTAGAGTTTATGAAGAATGAGTCCTTGTTTACTCCATTTATCCCAAAGTAAGAGACTTCATTTTTTATTTCCTCATAAAATAATTCAAAGTTAATTATTTTCATTGTGTACCAGTAGAGATGAATAAATTTCAATCGATTGTCTTTTACCACATCCATTTGACATATTTCAAAAGAAACCCAAAACTGTAAATGAATATAGTCCAGAAGCATTGAATGTAATACCTAGATTTCGCCAAACGTCACTCTCTTCGTTAAACGTCATTATCAATGTTCAAAAGTTAGCTGGAAGGAAGCTTAACATCGAAACTGAATTCATCTACTCTAAACTTCTCGAAGCATCTTTGAACACTGTTACGTGTATAATGTTCATTCCAAAAACACTACAGAAATTAACATCTGTAGCTGTACTACTCAATACCTTAATTAGCTAGAGCAGCCATTTAGACAACAGTATTTACAGGTTTGAATCCTGATTCAAAGCAGGAAATTTTTCATTACTTTTCTAAAACGTTACTTTTCATTAATTTTACATTGCAAAGTGCTTATTTATATTTATATGTAATTGAAACTACACAACCTAACCCGACATACTATTTCTTTTTCAAAATTTATATAATAAAGAGTGTATCAGAAAAGAAGAAATTTTATCGATAGGCATCTTCCTGATTTGGAAGAGCAGTATGTTTTGATGACTACGAAGATAGTTTGACAAGTAGTGCGAATGACACATAGGTGGTAATTGGTAAAACAAATGCACTGTAATTTAGGTTGCCCATTTATATGTTTAAATTCCGGTATTTAGATAAATCGGTTGATTAGTTTACTTCTGACAGCTGATTGAAAAAGAAGCAACATGTCGTTTTGTTAAAATGGAAAAAGCAAAATATCGTGCGACGATTAAATACTTCGTAATTAAGGGTATGAAAGCGACCGAAATAAAAGATGAGTTACGGGAAACATTAGGTGAATCTGCTCCATCATCCGCCACAATAAGTGGATGGGTAAATAAATTTAAACGTGGTAGAACAAGCTGTGTTGATGAAGCGCGCTCTGGAGCACTCAAAATCGTGACTTCTAAGGAAATGATTATAAAAATCCATAATATTATTACGCAAGATCGACGGCTCAAAGTGAGAGAGATAGTAGATATGGTAAACATTTCAACAGAATGCGTACACCACATTTTAACGAAAGAATTGGGCCTTTCCAAGCTTCCAGCAAGATGAGTGCCGCAATTGCTTACGACTGATGAAAAGTTCACTCGTTTGCGCATTTCCAATGAGTGTTTGGACCTTTACATGAGGAATCCGGTTGATTTTTGTAGGCGATCTGTTACTTGCGATGAAACTTGAATACACTACAGTACACCCGAAACTAAACAACAGTCGAAACAATGGTTAGAACGTGATTCTGCACCTCCAAAGAAAGCGAAAACCACTTTATCGGCAAACAAGGTGATGGCATCAATTTTTTGGTATTCAAAGGGCATTTTGCTCATTGATTACCTTCAGAAAGGTGCCACAATAAACGGACAACATTATGCAGAACTTCTACAAAAATTAAATTTCGAGATTCGTGCTAAACGGCCGGGAATGGCAAAGAAAATGATTCTGTTTCACCAAGACAATGCTCCCTCGCATACCAGCACAGTTGCGATGTCCAAAATCCACGAGTTGCATTTCCAATTAGTACTGCATGCGCCTTATTCGCCGGATCTAGCCCCTTCCGACTTACCACCTTTTTCCAAAATTGAAAACGGCACTAGGTGGAAAGAAATTTTCGTCTAACGACGAGCTTATCATCTTCGTAAATTAGTATTTTGCAAGCCTTCCGGAATCGCATTTTAGAGATGGCATAAGGGCATTGGAGCACCGTTGGAATAAATGTATTGCTCTTTTAGAAGAATACATTGAAAAATAAAAATTATTTTGTATTTAAAAAATTCGTTTTTCTTTTCCATTCTCACTACTTGTCAAACTACCCTTGTATATTACAAATTTTGTATACACGTATTTCTAATAAGTGCTATTGTGGAACCTAATAAGAATATTTGACAGAGGAATTTTTAAAGCACTCTTAGTGTTCAAAATATCTTAGAATTACACTCATAAACTTATTAATTCTCAAAATGAGTTTTTCAAATACCACATAAAAGAGTCGCGTGACTGTCTTTTCAATTAGAAAAATATAAAACGTTTAAACGAGTAATTAGGAACACTAAATAAGTAGCTATTAAAAAAGTAACTGTAAAAAAGTATAAACACTTAAAAAGAAAGTTGGTCTTAATATCCCGTGTTCAACGTAAACATAGATGCATAATTGCCACTTAGTTTATTAACTCCGTGAACAGCTGAAGTATTTAGTCTTCTCTTTTTCCCAAAGGCACGAAGACGAATAAATTTAAATATAATTAATTATAATTTAATCGCTAGATATGTAGCCAGATAGTCATTACACGTACATGTGTCTCGTCCCGTCGTTTCCATCTGAGCTTCTTAATTGCCGGACTGTTTACTTACTTACCAGTTCTCGCTGAAGTCGCTTAAACTAAACTCCTCATTAATAAAATTAATTCATTTCATACTTACGCGTATATTCGTATATTCGTGTGCTTATATATGTATGTAGATGCATGTGTCCATTGAATTAATATTCTTCGTACAGCTGTTCAACATTGCCAATTGTAAGAGGTGGAATTAACGAAATTTTTTTTCGAAAAGAAGTTTAAATGCAGGAGATATTCTTCAATATCTTCGGAATATTATTTTAAGAACCAATTAGAATTGGAAAGCAAGAAAGTTTTAAACTTGGAGTATATCATATTTTGTTAACATGACAAGCATTTTAAAACTGAAATACCAAATTATAAATGCAAAAGAAAATAATAAAAACCTGCCCTGAGCTGGATAATCCAACGGTGGACGCCCAATCAGGATACTGCTTTTCAGCTTGATCAGTCAAATATAATCGTGTATGCGCGTTATCTCACTTAAATTTATAAACGGCGCCCTATATACAAAGGGTACTAGGAAAGTTTTGCAATACAGTTTTGTTTATTTAATTTTTCAAAGTAATTTCCTCTACACTCAATGTACCTCTCCATCCTCTGAAACCAATCTTTTAACCAGTTCTGCCAAGTTTCACTAGGGAGTAAAGCACACTCGTTGTTCCAAGCCCGCAGAAGGTCCTCATCACTGGAAACCGCCTCCTTTTTAGCTTTATTTTCACATGCGGGAACAGTGCAAAGTCGCAGGGAGCAAGATTTGGACAGTAGAGAGGGTGCTCGAGAAGTTTCAATCCTGTCGTAGTTAAATATTCGGTGCAGGCACTGTTCAGTATACCACTTAGCTATGACTGTCTTCTGTGTGTCCAAAACGACGCGTTCCACAATTCCACTCGATTTGAAAAATACAGCTTTCATTTTCTTCTTTACAGACCGGGATTTTCTGACAACTACGGGTGTGTCCTCGTCATTAAAGACCCAAACTTTGTTTTGAGCTTTAGTCGGCACATCGTAATAGTACAGCCAAATTTCGTCACCTGTCACGATGTTGTTCACATACCAAGATTGTCCTTTATTAAATTTTTTTAGCATCTCCCGGCACCAAGTCATACGTCGTGCCATCTGCTCTTCAGTCTGTCGATGCGGCACCCAGAGAGAACAAAGTTTCTTCACGTGCAAATGATCATGCAGAATCGAACGAATTGCTGGTGTATTTAGGCCTGAAGTACCCTCTATCTGTTGATAGGTTACTAGCCTGTCCTCGCCAAGCATTTTGTTCACAGTAATAACGTTTTCCTCCGTAACTGACGTTCGTGGTCTTCCCGGCCTCTCAGCATCCTCCACAGTTAAACTTCCCCTTTGGTATTCCCTATACCATCTGAATATCGTTGTGTGATGTGGACAAACATCAGCTAGTGCAAAAGTCATTTCCCCAAAGTACTGGTCTATGTTTAAACCATGCACGAAATTATAACGCCAAAACTGCCCTTATCTCATTTCGTGACCACGATGCCATCACAAGCACTTTACACTCTCGCCGCTAATGAATAAGTGAGCCCATCGTCATGGCGTGACGGCTACTGTGCGCGCATGAACCTGTCTCAACATGCAGCAACCAGCAACTTCCTACGATTCATTGTTGCGTCATATTGCAATACCCTTTGTAACTAAGTATCGACGTGAATAACAAGGAATCTCGACAATTTGGGGTTTCGCAGCTAATTGTCATCTGAACAAGCTTCAGGTAATCAAAATAAAATCCTTCGTACCATAACAGGAGCTCCTTGGTTCACAAGGAACTCACTCATACATCGTGACCTACAAATTCCCACAATTCTAGAGTATATTCAAGAGTTAGTGGCGAACTGCTATTCTAACATCCCAATCCACGAAAACCCGCTCATTGCAGACATCGAAGTTAACAAACACACAGGTGTTCACAAACGACTCCAGTCATTGTTACTTCGGTAACTGACTAAGTTTATTCCTGTCAATCTTCAACGAAGATGACAAGACTTGCATTAGCAAGCACCGCTAACTTTTATGCTTAAGTATATCCACAGGTCTCAAACCCATGAAGAAGAAGAAGGACAAGGAATCTCGACAACCATCTCAAAGATATAACCAACACAAGCAAATGCAAAGATAACCTAGATATAGGTTAATTATTTTAATTAAACGCAATTATGTTTAATTAAAAATCAATAAAGTCGAATAAAAGGAAGTGTTGATATTAAATATGATAGTTATTTCATAAATAGAGTATAATAGAATACAATGAATTAAGTAAAATAACATTTGTAATCTATTAGCTGATGTTAACAAACATCACTAGCTTATGTGAAACGTTTAACTACGAAACTGAATCAAATATAAACCGGAATTTTTATTTTACGCGTTTTGTAGGGAACAGATCGGAACGTGGTTTTTAAGTGTCGTATATAGGAGTATTTAGAGATTATAATTCCACCTCTAGCTACATATTGTCGCCTCTTCAGTCTTTATCACGATGTCAAAGGAACAGGTGTTGTCCATTGCTCAACACATTATAATAAAATTTCTCACGACAGAGGATGTAAAACCGTCTGATGTTCTGAAAAGATTTCTAGTACAATTTGGGGACAACATCCTTAGAGAGACCACTTGTGCTGTCTCGGCTTTTGCGACAACAGACGTAATAACTTTATTTTCTGTGTGAGTAATCGGCTTATTTTTTTTTATTTGGCCGATTACTATTTAGATTTATTAAAATGAATGCTTGGGATTCCGAAAAGAGGATTTGGATAGTGCAGCGATACCATGCTTTGCAGTCCTTCATTTCTGTCCAAAGGAAATTTTGGCTGGAGTTTAGAGGCACTCCCCTCGAGTAGATGGACCATTATGAGGCTGGTAAACATGTTTGCCGAATCTGGAAGCATCGCACGAAGACCGTACCATTGAAATGCTTATGTTCAAGACACAATCGCGGCTGTAGCATCGTCAATTCAGGCAAATCGAAGCGTTTCGACTCGAAACTTATCGGCGCAAATTGGAATTAGCAGACGGTCATTACAACGGATACTTCATTATGACTTAAACTTGTTTCCGTATAACGTCCAAATTACAAGCAAGTTTTGCCAAAAAAATAATGAAATGGCCGAAGAGAACAACAGCTTGATAAATTGCTTGTTTATGTCTGATGAGGCCCATCTTGATTTAAACGGCAATGTAAACAAACAAAATTGCCGTATATGGAGAGAATCTAATCCATAAATACTCCATGAGACGGAACTGCACCCAGAACGAGTCACTGTGTGGTGAGTTAGTTTCATCAAGCTGCATTGTGCGGCCTTACTTCTTTGAAGAAAACGGTGTAACAGTGACTGTCAATGGGGACCGTTATTTAAAGATGTCGAAGGAGTTTTTTTACCCAGAACTGCGCCGAAAACGTATCCGTTTCAACAGCATTTGGTTCCAGCAAGATGGAGCAACTGCACGCATAGTCAGACCGGTTATGGCGGAGCTCCAACGAAAATCCCAAATTAATATCCAGAAACTCCACTTTCCGCTGGCATCCAAGGTCACTTGATCTGACTGCACCAGACTTTGTTTTATGGGGTTATGTCAAGCAAGTGGTGTACAAAACGAAATCAAGGAATTTGACCGAATTGAAGCAGTCCATTAAAACAACAATTGAGGCGATTCCGACTTTAACCCTTCAGGCTGCAATGAATAATTTTCTGATCAGGTGTCACATATGCGTGGATGAGCATGGGGGTCATTTACGGTCTATCGTCTTCAAAAACAATTAGTTATATAAAATTAAATTGAATTTTCTGTACAAAAAAATAAATGAAATACATTCATTAAAAAAAAGTTATTTGAATTTCTTATTGTAGCACAATTGGTGCGCCACCTTATAACCTAAATTAATCAAGCATGGGAAGTCACTATCCTGTATTCTATTAACGCCAAGATAGGCTTTCCAAATTTAAATAAAGCCTCCAAGGTAATACACTATATTCTGATCTTCAATTACTATATTTCCCGTTTCATTAAATTATAAATAAAATATCAGAATAATAAATAACCTAAATACTAACAGAAGAAACTAAATTTTCACCAATTATTATCATAAATAAGTGTCAATTCCATTTTCTTTTCATAGAATTGAGACCCCGAATTATGAAATTAAAATTCTATCGACAACAATACTTCCATATTTCAAATTAATATTGACGAACGTAGGATACTCCCTAATATTTCAGTTTAATATTGATAGCTATAGAGTCATTGCCG